>UZAN01049479.1:0-14832 GCA_900618425.1 Echinostoma caproni
TGGCAACGATCAGTGAAGCTCGCTTCACTGTATCTCGCTGTACGATGATGATGATGATGAGTGTTGAATCACAAAGCAATCGAAAACTCGCAGGTGGTGTGCGAGTGTGATCTGTTTTTTTTTTTTTCAACACTGGTCTGAATTTAGGCATTGCTGCTAGTTTGTTTTGAATCTTACCGGGCGAGTGTGCTCGAGGACCAGACACCTAGGGCCAATGAATGGCCAAAGTCAGATCCGCAAAGTAGCGGACCAGCATCAATCCCGTTCAAGGGCGGCGGGACAAAGAGAAATAAAAATAAGAAAAATTGCCCACGAACGCTGTGTGCGTAAAGTGTGGGAATTAAACGTAAAGTGAGCGTTCCTATCATATAAGCATAGCCTTTCATGTTACTATCACACTTACAATTCGACTTCGCATGTGGCTCAGTTTCCCCTCATGAGAGGTCGGGTACGAAAGGTACAAGTGCACCGTGACAACGAATTTCAGAAAGCTATCTCCGATGGTCTCCATTCGTTCCAGATTGATAAAATCATTTGAACAAGACATGGTCAATGCCTGAAGCACATTTGCGGGTCCTGGCCGATAAGCTCGAAGTCGCGAACGAGGATGTGAGACGATCCCATTGCCAGTTTCTGAGTTGTCTTCGCAAGGCTAACGCGGTTAGGGAAGTGCAAGGTGGCAATATGTAATCTGATTCAATATAGTTCGAAATAAATGAATACAAGCAAAATGAAAATAGACCAAACGCAGACGTGTAGTGGGCAAACTGTACAACCAACCTCGTTATCTAAACGATGGTTTGGAGACGAATTTCGGTCCACGTACATTTTCGTGTGTCCTGCTGCCAGAAAGAAAGATGAGCGTCTGTCAGGTTGGTAGAAAAAAAATATACCGGGTATAAAATATGCGCATGAATAAACCAAATGGGACTGGCTGAGGAAGACGGAAGCAATTGAATTCTCCGTGGGAAGAAAGGACATCTCGAACGGGTCTGCAGATTATTTCCTAAGAAACGGTCATCCTAGGCTCCAATACTTGCACTTTCTCTGTTTCCGCTCCGGTTTGTCTGTCCAACGCACTGATCAAAATCAACACCCCAGTGGGAGCTCCAATAGACACCGGAAGCTCAGAAAGTTGCACCATCTGAAAGTTACGCAATTATCTGGCATCCACGAGAATGATTAGCCATATGAAAGACCACTGCCTAGTCAACTACAGTTAAACTATTATTCATTTGAATAAAAGAAGTAACACAATATGAACAGAATTGATATTGGCCATCAATGTTGCGTGCTCTCAATCAGCTGCTTACGCACATGAAATAGGTCGAACGTTACAGGAAGAATTCCATATATGGGCATTCATATGATTACTGGAACCCACGTAATCATGTGAATGTCCTTGTATTTTATTCCTTCTGTAACATTCGACCTACTTCATGTGCGTAGACAGCTGATTGAGAGCACGCAAAATTGATGGCCAATATCAATTCTGCTCACATTGTGTTACTTCTTTTATTCAGACTATTATTTGCTACACTCTGTTAGACGCATACCCACTACCACGAATAGATGAAATGGTGTCTAAAATATCCCGACACGCTGTCTTCAGTGCCTTAGATCTACGAAGTGCAAGACCCCAAGTTGCTAAAGGAAGATCGACCGTTTCCGGCCTTTGAAGCCTGCGGCAAGTTGAACCAGCTTGTCGAATACCTTTTGAAGTAACGAACGGTGTCACTTCTTTTTCAAGGGGCAACTGATAAACTCATTCGGGAGGAAAACCTGTCGGGCGAATTTGCCTACATCAATGATGCCAGTGCGTGCGGATTAAACAAAGAGGATCACGAAAAAATCCAAGTTTTTCAACATTGTTAGGAAGTATGTACTTACACTAGACGAAGGCGGTGGCGGTGACCTGATAGTCTCGGGTTCGAACCGCTCACCGCCGCCCGTCTTCCCTATTTCTGTGTTTTCTCAGGCAGCCATTATATGGCCGCGGCCTCCCTCCTGAATGTTAACTGCACAGTTGCATATTCAATAAATTACAAGGAAGTAAAAAGACATTTTTACAGGAAAAGTATCATCGGTACCAAAGAAGGGAAACTCGTGTTACGAAGTTTGACAAGGCCGGATAAGACCTCAGTCAAAGAACTCGAATCGCAACGATGGGCAGTCGGTTTAAACTTATATTACTCCCGGTTGGTTGCTGTTTTTTGGCTGCTCATTTGGATAAGGTAACGAAGTGAAGACTGGAATGGTGAAAGCAGAGACAAGGAGAAGAGAGAGAACTCATATAGACTGGGGTTGCAAGAATAATGAGTAGATGCACAGGGACCACTGTTTGTGACACTCAGCCATATTACTCAGTGTCTCTAACCCCCGATCTCGGGGTTCCCATCCAGGGAGCCTAACAGGACCCATGTGACCCAGTGTCCTGGTTACGGTTTTCATACCTTCATGCCAGGTCTTAATGTAACCGTCCTTGACCCTGTTCCATCCTGTGCCTGACTCACCAAACATCGCGCAGCGTGGCAACCGTAGAACACAATCACATATCTCACATATTAGAGGAAGTCAGAGTGTATTGTATTGTATTGTCTCAGCCAAAACGAGATCACTGTTACAATAATGGCAAAAAAGAGGAAAGTGGGACATGAGGCGTGCGAAAATGTGAATTAAATAATAAATGCATTGGAAAGCTCAGAACGAAATGGAATATGCAGTCATCACCACTATCGACCCGAAGACACCACTAGTCGTGAAAACAGACACTTAGACGTAGCTATTTCGACTAACCACTTGTAGAACAGTAGACGTGTTGTTTTCTTCTCTCGAACGTTATCTCCAAGCGAAAGACATCATTCCTCGGTAGACAGTGAGGCTAATACCATCGTCGAAGCTATCCGGAAGTGGAAACACTATTTGCTAAAGATCAAAAACCGGTTACCTTTAAATTCGATTCGAGACATCTGGGTAAAATTAAAAATGATAAGATCTTAAATCTTATCGAACTATCACGCCACAGCTTCGCCCTGAACATGAAAATGTGGCGGTTGAGGCAGTCTCGTAGCTTCTGTTGTAGCTGCATCACTCAAAACAATCGCTGCATCATCCGGGAGTCGTCCGAATGTTTCATTTTGTTAGGGCCAAAAGTCTCTCCTACTTTGTCAACGAAGTGAAATCCGTCACTAGTGGTTGTTCAATCTACGCTAGATGGAAACCACGGTTCAGTAAATTTCCTCCCGGAAATCTGATGAAAGCTACCGTGTNGTCATTCGAGAGGCAAAACATCGACTTCAAGTGACCGCTTCCGTCTGACTTTCGGAACCGCCACTTGTTAACGGTCGTGGATGAGCACTCTCGATCCCCTTTTGCCCACCCCCGCTCTGACCTGTCAGCTGCTACAATCATCCGGTGTCTTACTAACTTATTCTCGGTATGCCTTCTTACATTTATTCCGATAGGGGTTCATCCTTCATGTCCGAGGAGCTAACGGCATTATCTCTACCAGAACAGCCGACAATCCTCGCTCAGGCTGAGACTAAACGGGACCCTCTTGCAGGCAGTCGAGAGGTCTTGTACTTAGTGAGAATCTGTGTCGACTTCACAGGCTACAACGATCCAAGTAGGGCGACACGCAAAACAAACCAGAAGACGGTGTCTTTCAACAAATTGGTTTCTTCTACAAAAACCGCACTGAAATACGGATTACAAACGGTGTAAAACATGTAAACCTCAAACAGTGGAACTATCCGGCTTAACGAATACACTAAACAGTGTCAAACAAGATCACATGCATCTGTGGTAGTCAACGCTGGGAAGTGACCTAGAGGGAACCAATCGGAATACGGTGTGTGGGTGTGAATGTTAGTCATCAGGGCCCGCCGCGATGTGTGTGTGTATCTAAACATATATACACAGGTGTCAGGGCCAGTCATGGGTTCGGATCGATGAGTCAGATGAAACCAACATAGAGGGCAACGAAGTGGATCATGTCTATTAATGGTGCGTGCGTATGTGTAAACGGCATGGGAGGATGAAATTAACAACACACGGGCAAAGTAGAAAGATGGACAATAGGACAGTGGTGCGAAGTGTGTACATGTAAAGAGCGTCAATTTGAGGCAGAATTTATTCGACACTGTTCTCTCGAAAGCCACCCACTCTATTCGATCACCCTATGTACAGCCACTAAAGCAACTCATCACGAGAAATTGATTGCTTATTATCAGAAATCTGCATCATGAGTCTCCATACAAACTTGGTTGAGTAATCCTGGACCTGGCTTGATGTGTCATCCTATAGGATTAACAAAATCCGAGCCCCTGGTTGACGAAGTTCAATTAGTCGAATGTAACCTCAAGTACGCCCATGTCCGTTTTCCAAACAGGTAATAAGACACTGTATCTATAATTAACCTGGCTCCCAAAAGTCAAGCCTGAGTCACCAACGGCTATATATATCCAGAGACCAAGAGATCTTCAATCCCCGAGTGCGTTTATCAGCCTCCAACCCTACAAAGAGTAACAATTCTGATGAGCCAAACACCACGAACATTTTTCACCCGTAACTAAAAACGCAGATCCACACAATGCAGAACCCGAGATGCATCCGTTGGTAAAAACACAACAATGCACTAAAACCTATAATTTGATAAATTGGGAAGCTCAACACATTTTCGATAAAAACAATCTACAGGAGTAGATGGTATGTGAAACTCCCGTTTGTTGTATCTGCATTATTCATCACTCGTTCCTCTTAATTTTCCCCTCATTCTTCTCAGCACGTCATCCATTTGCATATTGGATAAAGCCGAGATACTGGGCCTTCGTCTTCTCTCTATTCAACGGCTACTGTGATCACCTCACACATCAATCATATCAATCATTCATTTTTCGAACGACAGTATTAACAATATGAATGGTACGATGTAGGAATCCCTGGTATGCAGCCACAGTGCACCACAAGGAAATCCTTAAGGGCGAGGTTCGGCTAAGTGATCCTATTCAACACGGTCACACATCGATAAAAACACATTGCAACCACACAGATTGCCAGAACCAAATCAAAAGTAAAGTAAACTCCACGTCACCGAGACCAAAACTGTTTACACTTTATTAGGTCCGGTCGGACAAGCCTTTCTGAGAAAGTGTATCGTTAGATGAATCTACTCTGCACAACGAATCATTTCAGGTGTGCGATGTTTCAGGAAGCATTGTCTGAGCCGCATTTACTAAGAGACGAAGAAATTTAGTTTCGGTAATGCTAAATTTTTTTTCATTCATCATCACTGTACAGCTTCTGTTGTGTAAACTGTTGGGCACTGAGGGAGTTATCTGCAACTCAACGATTTAGTAGAGACTAAACAGGTCCGAGTATATATATATATATATATATATATATATACCACCGGCTTGAGTAATCATTATGACGGTTCTATAATAGTTTTGTGTGGATCAGATGCGTCTGATATCAGCAAAACGTGATCCTAGGGCCGATTTTCGACGAATTTCTAAAGATTAGTATAGCAATGCCTGGATCGATCTGGTAGTGTGCGAACGTTGAAGGCGCTTAAGTGAAAAGGACATTTTAGCTTCAAAAACCCTGTAACTTCTGGGTGTTTGGCCTTACTGGTAAAACGCTGAGAGATGGATGGCGTAAATAAGAGGCATCAGGGATTACTCGGGATTGGCAAGAACTAAACACATCGGAAAGATGTTGTTGAAAAGGAGTAAATCAGAATTCAGGGCCCGGCATACTTCGCGGTAATCCACATTGACGAAGAGGTTTTTCTTTGAGAACCGGAACCTTCGATTCTTAAGTCCCACAGGAGGCCGAATCACTCGTGTGAGAAATTCTACAGACCTGTTATACAACGCCTTTGAGTGTCGGTTCAGTGTATTGTTCGCTGGTACGTTCATTGCCGGTCCATTGTTGGGATTGGCCCATAGTCTCATGCACCCAATGAGGCAGGTGGAATGTGGACGATAAAGCGCTTTATTCACTGGGGCCAGCCCAGCTTGGGCGGGTGCATTCTGTCAAATTAAGTGCGAAGACTTCTACCACCGTCGAGAGGAAGCCCTAGGTACCCGCTTCTAGGTACATCTAATAGGGTTTTCTGGACAGGTGAACTGCCCTCACTGTATTTTTTTGCTCGAAGGATATGGCTGAGTGCCGCAAATAGTGACGTTCGTGCACCTACTCAATCTCTCGGCAATCTTAGTCTACTGCAATTCTACATTTGCTCTTAGACTCTACTTCAACTTTCCGATCTTTCTCCTACTGCTTCAACCAAATTGGCAAACGAAAGACAGCAACCAAAACGGGTGCACGGTTAATGGGAGTACAAACAAACAACGACTGAACCAGTCGAATGTTCATGATAATTTTCTCCGGTCATTTCTACTCTACTACTATCGATTGCACCATGGTGCTAGAATTCCGAATGCATGAAAGCGTATGAACACGTTCAACTACAACGGTCAACGAAATAGACCTTGATAAACCTACAAAATATCATAATCATACGTTAACTACTTTCAAAAAGCTAGTAGTACAAGTCCAAAAATGTGACTAAAATGATTAAAAAAATCTGTGAGAAACTGAAAACACTGTTTTCCCGTCACAAATTGAACAGAGGTCAGAAACATGGGTTTGCACAATGTATCCATGGTCATTTCGCTGCATCTGTACACGTGCACGTGAACACTGCAGTCAAATTGAATTTTCATAGTCAGTGAGACAATAGATGTGAGATGAAGACAAGCTGGCCAATCACAGCGGATAACAAGACAAAAAGGGGGACGACAGAGGATAGGGGGTCAATCACCAGGGCAAAGCTAATGTGACTAACCATTCATGCTGTTTGCATAGATCGGGTTTGAGAGTATGAATGGCTAGGGCCTCGGCAAATGTCAGTAACTTTGTTGTGTTGTAGATGACCTGGAATGCGTGGGGTGGAGTGACACGGTGTTTTTGTTCGAATAAGTGTTGCGTTATTGATCAGTTGAAGACGTAAACTTGTCGTCCATTGCTTTATTAAGCCACACCGGAATGTGTTCGGTCATTCGGTGACGTAACTGCCTCTCTGTGGCTTAAGAAAGCAATGGACGATAAGTTTGCAACTGTTACGTCATCAAAAAATCCTTACTGGGGTTGAGAGCAAAGTCCTACGAGATAAACGGATAACCTGATATACAGGAACATCAAACATTTCAAGCACTCACTGTATCAGAACTATCAAAAAGAGCTTGGTCGTCTGTTTCGCAATCGTCATCGGAGGGAAAGAATCGTACAGTGGCCTCGAAACTGTCTACGCTTTCAACATCGGAACCGGTTTCGAGATACTCCCGATCAACGCATTGACGGTTCTCAATGATCCTAAAAAGAGGATAACATCAATGGAAATAAAAGTTATTGGACGGCAAAAATGGATCTAATCATAAAACCAAGCGCGAAGGAATAACAAACTCACATAAGCTGATCTGAATCTGGATTAAGTGACGCGACTGGAAAAGAAAGAATAATGATGATGATAAATACATGAACAAGAATATCATTGCGTAGTCTGCGCAGGGGGATAGTACTATTCCATAGTAAAAAGTCGCAATTGTTTTATGAATAAGTAAACAAATTGGTGTTAAGTATCTGAAATTCGGATTAATTTTAATAATTTTTCCAACTGCTAGGTAACCGGTGACTCAGTAATAAAAATGAAGAACTGTGATGCGCATTTAGACCGATCACCTTTCGAATTTCNCCATACACTTGGGAAGTACACACGAAAGCCGTAAATGAAGTTTTATTCTACTGAAAATTTAACTCTTGTACTAAGGTCAGATCGAATCTGAGCTCTGTGTTTACGTGTGGCTCATAATCACGATCAGAAATTGAATAATATAATGATATCGCACAATAAGGTATCAACCAAAATTCAGACAACTGCTGCTGCAGTTTTTGAACAAAGTCAACAAGAATATGAGCATAAATTACTAGAAGAGTTAGTTGTTAGAACGTGTTTGGTTGAATGCATTTGGAGACACATTTGAGCGGACAGGTAACAAATGCCCCCGTAACAAATCCGCATGATCTTACCCAACGCCTGATCTTCCCATTCAATCACTTTGGTCTCTTCCAGCATCGCGTCCAGATTGCTTGCTACCAAACCCGCCCCACTGACGCTGTCATGATGGGTAGATGGAACCGCACCGGAAGTCGCTCGCAGTTTAACTATCTGTGGCTCGTCATCACTAACTTCATCCGGGGTCTTAGCATCGTCCGAGTCATTTTCCACTTCCTCCTCCAAACCTTCCTCGGATTCATCAGCGCCGGTTGTGTTCGTCTTATTGTCATTAGAAGCTTCCGCCCAGACGTTCCTTTTGCCGATATACTTTCGGTCACCATCTCCGTTCGACTGTTGACGGTCACCGGATGTTGTCAATGTATCCCCTGGCGACGCATCAGGACTTGGGCTGTTTTTAAAGTTAGACTGATTAACCGAGCGTTTAGAAGTGGCTGATTGGTCCCTCCTTTTTACCACATCCTTCGTCGAGGCACTGGGCTGACCGCCTCGACGGCGACGCCTACGCCCTTTAGGTCCAGAAGGACCTGAATCGCATGTGACATCTTCCTGAACCGCACGCTGCACCTCGAGTGGGAATATCATGCGTAACGGTTCAAACAATTCGCCGGTCTCATCACTGGACCAAACTCGCCGGTTCTGATCGACAGTGGAGGGAAGTCGGGCTCGACCCAGATTGGTCTCAAAAGCGATCAGACGACGTAGTTCCTCAGCCAGAAGCAAACAATGCAGACGATATAGAACGCTTGGTAAACAGACAGCTTTGCGCCAGACTGCCAAGAGGATGAAAAAGGAAATCGGGTCAGAATGATGATTGATAAGATCGTGAAAAAACAACCTGACGAAATTTAAGACAACAACAGCATTGGCTGTTTCATCGTATTTACGGCTGAATAGGTTTTAAAAGATGGGAAGTCGAAGCACAGGAAAGCACACCTGCTACAACGTTGTTGAGTGTCATTACCGGGCTTCTCAGATGAATTCGAACCCGGGACCTCAGAGATAAAATACAACGGTGCTATCTAGTAGATCAGAGAGCAAACGCTCTGCATGCAGTGATCTGGTTCTATATGATAGATCGAGTATACTGTTAACCCGGATCAATGTCTTTTTCTAGTGTATCGTTAGGTATAACAAACAAATGAAGGGAAAATTCCACANGGGACCTTTCTCGACTGCTACAGAGTGTTCGCTTAACGGACATCGCAGCAGTCTCCGGCAAATTCAGTGGATCCATCCAAGACTGCCGCTCTCATTGAGCAACACTAGCGGATAAGAACCATCCTCTGTTGCTAGCCAGATTATTCCCAAGACCGATACAAAAAAGAAACAAAGCCACCGAAAATGGATCCTCACAATACAATGTAGACAACAGCTGTAAATCGGTCTTTGAAGAAGAGTTTTCTCTTCGCCTGTCAGTTCAACCACCCACCTCGAAGTCGCACTGATCATGTTGCTTAGCTTGATACGAAACATCTGCTAACAACACTTTCAGCTGGGAGAACTCAACAACACCCACACCCACAGAAGGACTCGATGAACACTGAACGCCAACCAAATGTTGGTCAAAACGATGGATTCTGACACATGATCTAAGTGCATATAATGGATCTCCTCGACCTCAGCTGGACGCTCGCACAGCAATTCCTCAGGTCGCTCCAAGTGCAAATCCACCAGTTTATCAAGAGTACTAAAAATGACCGCTAGTGGTAGGTCCGAAGCAGTAAAGAGATGAGGAAGACCGCGATTATACGTAACAATCGTAATTGGATTCGTCTTATCAGGGATATGCGTCTATGGTAAGAAGTCCTAGGTGAGGTAACTAAGAAGTTCCACGGAACACCCATTCACATTAAACAAAGCAAACTTGAGCTATGGATAGCATAATTTTAGGTAAAACTCAGAAGGTCTCATCAGCAATATTCTCCCGAACTCTTGCTCGAACTGAGCAATTAATCTCAGTTAGTATCAGCCCTACTTCGGAGATGGGGTTCATTCAGGAAATAAAGTATCTCAAAAGGTTTAGGTCATGCTAGGCTTCGCGGTTGGGAACCACGGGATCGGCGGTCAGAGACAAGTAGTGATATAGTCACAAACAGCGATGCTCGTGCACCTACTCAATGTCTTCACACCAATGTTTACTTGAATGCACTATCTTCCCTTTTAAACTGCTCTCAGCATCCAAATCTTTCCTCTCTTACTTCATCCAAATCAGCAGCTGAAAGACAGCAGCCGAAACAGCCGCATGAAAGTGCATGGTTAATGGTTGCGTAAACGGGAAAAAATGAAAACGGGATATGGTACAGTGACAAAATTGGAAATTTGGCATATAGAGTTAAGTGGATAATACAATATTACTATTAGCATTATTACAATGAATGGTATTAGCCCTTGAGGAGCGAAGAATTGGAAGGTCGACAAGATCGGTGCTGACGACACAGCACACAACACGTACCGGAAGCAGGAAACGGATGACGGAAGCACAGCTCCGGGATCAGAATCTGTTTGTGCGTCAAATTCTCACGACGATCGCGTTTTCGGGCCTCGCTTGAACAGGGCAGATAGTGACCCCGAATGTTTACATAACGAGGTACAATCAGACTGAGACGCATCACTGTGAAGTCCACATCGAGTAGAGGTTGATTGACCGTGCTGATTGTGGCATCATACTTCGCGGTGTAATAGGCCGCAAAATTGGCGTAGGATGATGTAGGGAATGGGGAGAGCGGATTCAAATCGTAGCTGAAATGGAAAACGAATAGATAATTTAATTACGCCGCCGCTGCAGCAGCGGTTTTGCGCCAAGTGCGGGATAAGTCAGACTTCGAGTTTATAGCCGACCGGATAAGACAGTTAGAAAGAGATCATGTGACACTGGTCGGGTCTGATCTGGTTGGCCCACCCTGATTATCCCGCCAGGAATGAGAGCCTAGGTTAGAACCTTTAGGGGATATATGAATATTGCATACAATCGAAAATGACGGTATGAGTGTTGGAGCTGTATATGCTTAAGATCTCCTCCCTAATCAATACACAAGAAGTATAAAAGACAAAACAATCATCGAGAAATGCGTTCATTGTAAGATAATAACATGCAGCCCCACCCCTTGCGCTATTTTACCGACTCAGATTGTCTGAAACGCGGTATAAGATTTGGTTGACATGCGAACATCACTCACCGAATTTCAGCTACATAATAATGCTGCGGTTGATCCAAATTCCTATAGCCCGGCATGACCACGGCGTTCACAAAGTCAGATTTGCGGAAATCGAACACACCAGGTTGGTTGAGTAACGGGTCCATGGAGAGTCTATTAGATAACTGACGCGCCTTCAAAGCACTCCGAATACCCCGATTAGATTTGAGGCCAGATCCGGTCGTACTAGCCGACTTTGATCTAGTCAAACTGGCAGGCAACAGAGGTAGATCAGGAGCTCGGGACAGATCCCGACGAGGCAGCAAGCGGCAAACGTTCTCTGAAGTCCACGAACCAAGCACAACACCCAAGAACTCCCAGTCGATGAGGCGAGTATCTAAGTGGAGCAGGAGGAAAAGTACTCGTGTGATATCCCCCAAAAAACCAAAATCAAGATGGAAATTCAATTAGCTTTAGAAAAAGACATCGTAAAATTGTAAATCAAAACAGTAGAGTGAAAAGGAAACGCGTTGATTGTGAGAAATAAAAACACTGCAACGTCATCGGTTGGCAAGGATATGCGCAGTACGCAACAAAGTTATGGGACCCCCTTCAGAAATCCACGTATTTTCAGTTTCGTATAACCTGACAAAAACGTGACTGCTCCGAACGACCATTGCGATGAAGAATATGTTAATTTTACAGAATAATATAAAACGTGCTGCATAAATGATAAAAATGTGAAAAGAGGAATGCCAAAAGTAGAGATTGACTTCTACAGTTGCTATTCAAAATTGAGTGAAACAAGGATTCTGTTTGGGGACATCGATACATCCCGACATAGTTGACTGTACCTTGGTAAATATTCTGCGCAGACAAACATCTGTGTGAGTTCCGCAAAGTTCAAGCAACGTGAAAGGAGATCACTAGAAGAGATTCGACGGCTATGGAGCATCACGCGCTACCATGATTCCAGTTACAGTGGGTTTGTCAGTAATCGAATCGAGAAACCAACCAAATCAGTTTGGCGCAAGGGTGTCTGGTTTCGCAAAACTTTGATGCGTAGATATTTTGATCAACACCCGCCCTCCCCAGCACAGACGCTTTTGCTAATTTTCTGCTTTAAATAGTATACAGCATCGAGTTTCCTGCTGAAATTCGGCATATATTTGGTCGTTCAGACCGAGGTATCATTGAAGTATCATTGAAGAATACAAGGTTAGAAATTTACGAAAATATGAGAGGGGGACCTATACGTTTACAGCTGGACAGCTGATTTCCAGTGAGGGAGTGTAAGCTGAAGGCACTTATTGGATACAAAAAGATAACAATGTTTCAATTTATTTATATACTGCGAAAGCACCCCGATTTCGCTGCCTCCTACCTCCATGAAAATAGGCTCCCTATTGAACATCAGGAAGTAAAATATGAACTGTTTCCGGAAAACTGTGGAGAATAGAACAAATGAGGTGAAAATATGGCAACTAAATGTCCAACTGAAGGGCATTGAAAATAAGATCAACAATTTACGGAAACAAATTTGATCGATTACCTCTTCTCACCGGGACCACAAGCAATTGCGTGTACGCCTTCTCGAAATTGAATTCGATTACTGCACCCCGCTCCAGACGAAGCACCTCCTATTGAGAAAGTGAGAGGGGAAAAGGACAAAATCATGTTCAGGTTTTGAGAAGAACCGTTAACTCTACGGATGTATCATTGATATTCTAGAGAAGAATAGAAAATGAGAGAATAGCGTCTGTGAGCAGAATCCAAATACCGTAGAGCCCAACATGATATGAGATTTGCATTGCGATTGTGAAAAGTTCAGTAGCCTCGGTGGGATTCAAACTCAAGCATGGACGCCGCCAACGCTTTGTACGCGCACGCGCTACCAGCCGAGCTACGAGGACACACCGATAGCACTGATCTTTTCACATTCGAATCACCAATCCAACTTACAGAGGTATATAGCATCCACCAGGTAAGCTGACTGCCTCGACAGCTTTCCCTCAGATTTCACCGGAGTCCACCGAATGAGCTTCTAAGTTGAATTATCCAAATAGTTGTTTGGCAGATTTGAAGTTTATATGGCGATTGTTAAAATTTCAGTAGCCTCTGTGGTAGAGCGTGCATGTACAAAGCTTAGGGGGCGTCCATGCGTAGGTTCGAATCCTACCGAGGATACTGAAATTTTCTGCCAAACAACTATCTGAGCAATGATATGAGATTCTCTAAAAAAAAATCGAGTGTGACACTCATGACTGAGGAAATGGGCTCTTTCTAGCCACGATAAGCTGATTTCACCGAAATAAACGAGGATACACATGGTGGGTTGAGAATGAGACCAATGTAGAGATGGATACCGCAGTTAACCGCTGCAACTGACATATAAGACCTTGTCACTGTGTACACATCCTAAAACAGTCCGAACCAGATACCAAAAGGAATATCACTACACCGGACGGCAAACTAAGCATCAAATGGAACTGTACTGGTTCACGGGAGGCCGAGATGATTTGGTATCCCGGATAACAGTGACGTGAGCAACTCAATCACCGTCATTCATTATCACCATCCAGTTACAAATCATTACTAATCCAAATTTCATATCCAGATACAAACGTACCTGAAAAACAATTCGATGAAACTTGAGCAATTGTTCCAATTGCTCTTCGGTCAGTGGAGTGCCCGGCAAGGGCAAAGAAGAGTTTTGCTTTTGAGATTCAACCGAAGCCAACGGTGACCAGAACTCGATAAACCGAACCGTCTCTTCACCGGATCGACTGTACACCGGAAACGTGGGAACCTGTTTGAAAAGAACAACGAACAATCAGACTGAGGTAATTGGGATCAATTCAATCATAAAATATTAACCAGTAATCACATTGCACTAAGCCCATTGATTACGTCTATTACGAGCGACATATCCAGCACTCACATGATGCAATGGTTTCGTGGTAAGAAGACCGAATCCGAGAGGTTCTTTTTCCGGACGATAACACGGACGGCCTCGGGCATTCTGATAGTCCGGCAAAGCGTTAGTTAGCTCCATATCGATGTAGTACAGATAATTCGGTGAAGGAGAACCGCATTGCGGAAAACAGTTGCTCAACTGATCAGGAAACTGGAATGTGTCACAGAAGGTGGAAAAAAAAGACACAGATTGAAGCCGCTATACTAAAAGGAAAATATGGACAAGTGGCTCGAACAAGATCTGGGTATTCATGTATCGGTCAACATCGCATAGAGAACAATAAAAGGGATAGAATACGAAAATGATAAAGCTATTCCGACAATCAGATAAAACCAAACGTTCACAGCTTCCACATCAGTTCTGTTTGTACAACCATTTACCAAGCACCGGTTTTGGTTGCCGTATTTTCGACGCATACTGAGAAGAACATTACGAGAGAAACAGGATTTTATTCCACCCACTACCTGCCTCGGCAAGCATCGCTCGCCGTGGCAACCTACTTGATGAGATGCATAACACATACCCCAACCAACGTAATCAATGGAAGTCGACCACTTGCTCCAGTGGGCGACCGCGGTGGCCTAAAACTTTTCGCCTGACCTCGGCATTGCTCGTCCGGATGCCCCACCAGATTCGTC
>UZAN01049486.1:6673-20590 GCA_900618425.1 Echinostoma caproni
CGCGATCATGGTCACCAATGATTAGGGACATTGAGTGATATGGCTGGGAGTCGAAAACAGTGGCGCTCGTGCATCTACTCATTATTCTCTCAACACCACTCTACATGACTTCTCCATCTCCCGCTTGAATTAGCTTTCAACATTTCAATCTTTGTTCTGTTCTTTCATCCAAATGGGGCACCAAAAGACAGCAACCGAAACCGGCACACAAAAGTGCATGGTTAATGGTTGTAAAGACTGAACTGAACTTTCACATCTATCTAATTCTTCCTCTCAATGGTTGTTCAAACTGAACCAAACCACCATATAAATCCACACAAACCAACCTTGTCCCATGCTACACTTCGCGCACTGAGGTCGGTCCAACAATTCCTAGGACTTTAGTGGTAAATAACAAGCAAATACTTGAACGGATTAACTTAATCCGTAGCTAAAGGGTTGCACTGTACTTGATTTGACCAATATATCTCAGACGTTCGAAACGGTAAGAAGAGGTCTAGCAAGCAACGAAATGTACCGTTTCACATAAAACAGATCGCTTCTGTAGGCCACGGTTGTTTAATCAAACGGTATATACAATAATGAGATATGGAGTAAAATTATTCGCAATAAATTTATTTGATCTACAGCACCTTTGCGAGTTACACAGCATGGCGTAAACGGTGTTGTATTGTATCGTATTGTAATAACTTCGGTCGACCGCATGGATCCAGTGGGGTGAAAAAAAGTAGATGGGTTGATCGGAATCAATCATATTCAATTATTATAACATTCTCTTGAACATCTCTAGCCAAATAACGAAAATAACAATGAAAAGAACTGGACAATCGACACCATTCTCGCACTTACTTGATAGCGATGATTTGCGAACAATGTTTTCTCCGATTCTTCCAGTTGACAGGAATTGGCTTGACGTAATAACGGACCAACTCGCGCACTGTTGGTTGCCAGATAACATTTCAACAGACCGGTGTCAATTAATTCCAGCAAAGTTAGGGCCGAATTTGTGCATGAGCTGGTCTCGAAAATTGGGTAACATGTCACAGCTAAATCCCTAGTCGGATCCGAGAACGGACCACGAATTGTAGTGAGAGAAGAAGGCTGATTGCTGTGATTTAATGATAAAGCCTGTCTCAGAACACGTCGCCAAGTCAGGAGGAAGGTGATCAGGGGTTCGAAGGCACTGGTACAACGTTCAGCGTCCAATAACTGGATGGGGTGGATAGGATAGAAGTGAGTGAAATTGAAGAAACGAGTTAGTTACTTTACGATACACAAAGCTTCAAGTTCATTCAATCTCGAAATAAATTCCATATCGGAATGGAAATTCTGAGGTGACAAAAATTACTTTAAGAACACTAGATCTATGCAGCTGAGAAAGCACATATGAACAGTGATATTTGTCAAATTGATACCAAAAAAGAGGTGACCAAATAGAAAAGGTCATCAACCGATGATACAGAGTTTCTATGCACCATATGGCAATCTTTTGATTGTCCCCTTTTTTTCGTCCGGCCCACTGATAGGAGAATCATGTATTTAATAAAAGTAAAAGAATAAATTGAACGCGCTTTATTTGGATCCATAATCACCCACAAATGAAGTTACCGTCTATCCCGAAAGTCGGAACTTGGTCTACTGGTCTAAATAAACATAATCGGAATGACGATTTCGGAATAGAATGCTTACGATTAAAAAACTGGCATTCACGTTCAGTTGTGCATTATAATGTGGGCTGTAGCAGGTAATGGATAATTGTCTCCGATTATAACTTAACTAGTTCGAAAGTATTATCATCCGGAGACTGGTGACCAGGACATCAACCATTTTTTTAAATAATATTAACATTACCCTCGGGCACACTATGATGTTTCTATTTTCAGCAAGCGTGATCCAAGTGTGAAACGAATAGAGCCTTCATTAAGGGTTATTTGTCTATGCTATATAATGTAGCGTACTATTCTTATCTGTTGCTAGTTTACTCTCGAATCGAAGATAACCCTTTTGTAAACACGAAGAAGAACCTACTGAAAAATGGCTTAATTATACCCGTAAACTGAACGGGTGGGAATATGTGCGTGCTACGAGGAGATCAGATCAACGCAAGTGGGCATTGTATGACGAGCAACGAAGAGGAGCAAACGTACTAAAAGGCTGTTTTATAACCCCAGGGTGTTTGAATTTCGGTCATATGAAACGCATCCATTCAATTGGAACGACATGGTAGCACAGGTATGCGAGTCAAGTTCGATTACAACAAGATGCTTGTGAACCTGCAAGCAAAAGCAATCATGATCCGGTTTGTCTAGCATCAATAATAGGTCGGTGAATAAGAAGGAATCAATTTAATTCAGTCAGCGGTACTTACAACACTAAGATGGATACAGCAATAAAAAATAACCCATCTAAGAACTGTCACTTCATTAGCAAAAGAGCGTACATGCGGAAGGCACACACACGCACCTTAAACTGTGGTTTCGTGATGGAGAGCATCGTGGGACATACAGAAGCAAACTCACCTCAAGTCCCGAGGGATAATGAATTTGGGATCGAATCGTTTCCGGTATCAGATCAGGAAAAAGACTTAGAACATGCGAAGGATCAATCAATTGTTGTGTGAAAATTCGCAAGGCCTCAGGAAAAGCGCGTTGTCGATAGAGATGACATGCGTGCAAAATAGCGATCATGCGCGTCTCAATCGGGGTCTGACCAGTCCACGCGGCCACGGAGGCCAAACGTTGAGCCAAATCGAATTCCTGTAATCAAGATGCATGGGTCATAATGAGCTAATAGTCTGAACGCTTAACAAAGCCAGTATGGAGAAGGTAATGGTAAAAATGATGTTCGAATGGTTTCACACTAGGGCCAGAATCGTTAAAAAAGTAACTCAAAGAAATACTGACCAAAAGTGCGCTGACAAAACGAAAGCTGCTTATGGATGTGCGACTGAAATGCCGAATTGAGAACAAACTTAAGAACGAGATTAGACAAACTCAATTTTTGCAAACCAATCGGAAAGCGACTTGATTCGAACTGTGCCATATGAATGAAATCGGACCAGCTGGCCACTGCAGCAGTATGTTCGACGTACACTAAGAAAGATCCTCACACGCCCACTGCACACTATAAAAATTCCCAATGATCTTCTACAGTTTGCTTACAAGACTAATAGGCCCGCTTTAGGCGCAGTCTCTACCCTTATTCATTTTACCACTAATTTTTTGAACTACTCTGTTAAGTCCGTTCGGTGTGCTTTTCTTGACTACTCTTCAGTATTTGGTTCCATTGGTCGATCAATTTTTGCTGCAAAAACTGGGATCGTTCGAATGCTCCAAATGATTGGCCTGATTATGCAACTACTTTACTGATAGAGAACAAACCACTAGACTTGGGAAAGCTGCATATAAACCCTCAGTCAACAATTATGGAGTTCTTCAAGGAGATGTGCTATCCTCATACTTATTTTTCGCGTGTATTTTTGATATTCCAGGTGTTTCCCATGCACGTGTTTGAAAAATGCAGATGATGTTGTGCTGTGTTAACCCATTTCTTCATCCTTCGATCCAAGCTCCTTCATCGACAACATTAGTCAAATTCACTAATCTCCTTGTCGGGGCTCAGCCTAAAACTCAGTAAATGTGTTGAATGTTTACATAGATTTCCTGCGTCCAATTTGCGGAGACGATTCACTCTCACAGATTCTGACCACCCGCTGCACTCAGAACTGACACGTTATCGTTCCANCCCCCCCCCCCTCACACACACGCTTCCCATGCCGCCCAATTTCATCTCGTATAAATGCTCACCGAAATTGATCCATACCATCCCTATCTTGCACGTTTATTCACAAAGAGAGGGTAACAAGTGAACTTTGTCGTAACCTGGGACAATGAAATGTCTTTGTCTGCAAACACTTTCCCCGTTGAATATGTTCTGTGACGGTTGAAGTGTATAGCCTTCTAACTGAAACTTACGTTTCAGTGCTTGTAAAAGTTTGGAAAATACACAGTCTGATCTCCCATATGGAACTGATGGCGTTGTCGCATTATACTCACGTTAAGCGTGTCAAACCTTCATATTAATGAGGCCTTCTGGAAACAGCGATCTTGGCCGATGAGTGTCAGCATTTCGCAGTTAAACATTGCATGCTGCATGCATTTGTTATGAAGGATCGGAAAAAATCACACACCGGAGACCCCTGTAATATGTGCTGATTCACCATTACACCACCTGATTTCCTTTTGACTATATTAAGTTAGAATAAAATTTAAAGTGGAACGTTATCGTTTTCATGGTAACGATAGCAGATAGGTGAGTTGTGATGACCATTTTCCCAGGGGGAATGACAGGGAGATAAAGGCATAACACTGATTTTGTTTCCTCTCACGAGTTCCACCCTATTCAGTCAGGATCGTTAGTCAGATTTATTGTGTGTTGTCATTTATTTATTGCATCTGTCAAACATGGACGATACGTCAGTGTAAAACCAACCACTTCTGTGTGGATAAACGGGGTCAGTCACTGAATCAAACAATAATGCAGTTCATTTGAAAAAATGGGGTGAATGGGCTGGGGGGAGGAATCAGTGTTTCTCACTTGATGCCGAATGAGAGTTTCCACCAAATGCATTCGGTTAGTTGAGAGAATCAACCAAATCTCATTTCCACTTCCCATTGATTTGCTCACGTGAGAGGCTAGAGAGTCCACACTAGTACCCCCTGGCGACTTTAGTGAATCGGGGGAACCGGAACTGGGAGTTCTCACGTCGGGTTGAGGATGCTGAGTGGCAGGTGCAGTAGCTGCGTACAACCAGCCGTGATAATGACACAAGGCTTGGACACGAGCGATCGGTAATTGTTGAATCAGTTCACAGGTTTCAGCTATTCGCACTTCAAGAAATTTGTCCATCGTCTAGACAAGCGAGATAGAAAAAATAAGTACATTTTTGTGCATTTTTAAATCATGAAGCGAATGTGAAAATTCGACCTCATCACGTTTGTAGGTTAAATGAACTGAAGAAATTTATGAATAATTACTCTCTTAATCAACCCAAGTTCCCTCTCCCCGTCCTACTTCAACGTACTAGTGGCAGGCACAATGAAACAAATCACGTAACTAAGCCTGGATGATACCAGACGGTCGAAATGGCGTAGAATTTCGCGCTATTGTTTCCCCATGACAAAAAGATGACGACAGTTTAGGCGAAAATGCTCCTCAGAACAGGCTTAGCAACGCAACAATATACCTACCTTTATGACATAGGGACAACTCAAACGACCGTTGATCGACTTGCTGGTACATTGTGTCGTTTTGGATACGTTTATTGACCCGAATAAGTTCTTTAATTTTCCGAGCACGAGTAATGAGCGAACGCAGCTGATGGTATAACAAAAAATCCCCTATGCAAAGTTCAGTTCTTACAACCATGAACCATGCACTTTCGTGTGCCGGTTTTGGTTGCTGTCTTTTGGTTGCCAATTTCGATAAAACAGCAGAATGATGATTAGAATGTTGAGAGCAGATTTGAACGGAAGATAACACATTTCTATAGACTGAAGTTACAAGAATGATGAGTCAATTCATGAGAGTTACTGTTTGCGACACCCAGCCATATCGCTCAGTGTCTCTAACCATCGGTGACCATGATCTCTGGGTCCCCAGCCAGGGAGCCTAATGGGACCTATGTGAGCCAGTCTCCTGGTCAGGGTTTTCATACCCTCAAGTCAGGTCTTAGCTTGACCGCCCTTCTCAACTGTCTATTTTCTTATGCACTGGGAAAATAAACATGCACTGGGATTGAAAAAGGTTTTTATTCAAGTGTAATAAATGAGCTGGAATATTCCCATGATAGCATTGAGAAAACGAGTTAGTAAAAGAGCAATTGTTTTCGGATATTCCTCCGATTATTGACCTTAAATTGAGCCAGTGGCTTTCGTTATGTAAGAATTTTTCCACCATATGATATGTAAGAGCATGACTAGGAATATTCGTAAACAATTGTTCGCTCGTCGACTCGTTTTCTCAATGCAATAAATCCGCTCAGAAGACTAGTTCAGTATTCCATTCTATTGGCTCTGAAAGCAACGCAGGTCATGGAAAGGAAAAGGTCTGTACTTTATTGCACTGAAAGTCATCAGCGGCTCAGTTAGGCATATCACTGATCTAGTTAAATTGGACAACAATGAATCAAATGTGGAACGAATACGATAGAATGTAGAGTTCAAACATTATTGTGCACCTACATATATGCACGTAAGTGAAGGCAGAAAAAGGCTCATTTAGTCAGCACACAAATCGAGCACAGGCAGTATCACTCTGCGAACAAATGATAAGAATTAGCACCTAGATGGAATTCAGCACCAGACTGATATAAGAACAAGGACAGCGAAAATATTTGCTTGACGCACGGTGGCTTGCAACCATGGCAAGTGTGCACATAATTACACTCAACCCCATCAACCATTTCAAGTCTAGGACCGTTACAGGCATTCCTTGTGAAGTAGATTGATCTGTGCGCGACTGAGACTGAGTTTGTAGCGATGGTGCAAACGGTCATGCTTTGTTCCTTTACACGCACACATACGCACAAACGCGCGAGCGCGATTGGAACTGGTTAAATCGAAAGTCTGATAAAAGCGGTCGAGCAAACACATGACACATTAGCGAGGCGACAATGGCTGCAACGGAAATCCAGCATAGGTTGGCAATGCGTCGTTCACAATATGCAGGATATAGATCAAAAAATGTAACCAGGTCACATTCAACTTTGACGGGCAAAGTACGCTTGATCTCAAACAAACCTGACGAATGCAAAACCAGCTACCATGCGGATCGTGAACCTATCACGGATCAGCACCACATACAAACAAGTATGAAAGTATTTGGTCGGCATAGAGTTTACGAATCGATCACCAGCACTTTTATCTTTTTGTAGGAATTATAAACAATGTATATCCAGTGAATTCGAATCAAGGAACGAGGTTCCATTAATCCGACTAGCTGACCCGCTGGCCTAGCCGAGCTTACTATTATTGGGTTCGCTACACATGAATCGATGATTTCGAACAAGGATGATGAAACAAGTGTGCAGTACCTCCTTAACCTTCCAGGGGTAAATAACACATTGACTGTGTATGACGAGCACACTTGCGTACCGAAACGAATCTCCCAAACTACTTCACACATATGCATAGTGGCAAAATGTTACATTAGTGGATAGCGTACCCCAAGTATGTAGGGTGGATAAACGTGAAATTGATGCGGAACGTTGGTCCAACGTATTTGTTGCCTCAGACTTCCCACAGAGCCAGTGCTGGAAATAACTTGGAGTAGATCATCTCGGCCGAGACCGATCGGGGCCGGATCATCACACAGTTGGACAGTCTGGCCGGAATTAAGACCCGCGGTCGAGCCTCGTTCCACAGATACCTTCCTTGATTCCGGCGAGGAAGTGACAAACGGATGAGTGGGTACAAGTTGACCAAGATGCAGATCTGTCTCTGGGGCCCGAAAACAACCAGACAGACGGCACATCAGGGGTAGTTGNNNAGGATTAGCGATAGTACGTATCTGATTTGTGATATGAAGAGGAAAGAAAAAAGAAAAACTTGATAACAATTTCGAACATTGAATAGGAATTAAACCGCACGTTTAAGATAGAGTGATTGTCCGCTTACGGTACATGTACAAATTGGAATTTGATATCCCAAATAGAACTGCCCTGGAAAAACTTGGAGCCACTTCACATTTTCTGGAGGTGAGCCAAAAATGAAAATAGGAAAACGTGAGTTAACATTTTCATCTAGTTAATATTAACAGATTCCTGAGAGAGGCACCCCCATGGAAGATGATGAAAATTTTAAGTGAAGATATGCTAGGACAAGCGTTCAATCAATCCGCGGGCTTTCAATCACAATTTATATTTCTTNTTCTTTCCCAAACCGTGGCAATATTGTTTCCTACAGTTATCTACAATACACTACTGAAAGGTCAAACAAGTTTACCCAGCAATTCTGTTACCCTTCTTTATGCCTTGGTCTAGGCAACCTGGGAGTATTCGGCAAACGCGCAAATCGTGGAACATTTTACTTTTATAAAGATCACTGTACCATTTTTCTTTTGGAACACAGTCTGGCCTCAGACGGGTAGGAAATATAATAATAATAATATATTACTCTTCTTTCTGGCTTCTGCACACTGAGAAAGCACTGGATCAACTATTGATCGGGTTAAAGATAAGGCGGGAACCATTAAACATCACAGCTTAAAAGCCAACTTATTCTTGTCTGTCCTCCCTTAATTCCTTCGAGCTAGCTCATCCGCAAAATAAAAAATGTTTTCCGAAGACGTGAAAGATCTTTCGAAAATAGTTGACGGTTAATGAACATTGTCGTGAATAAGGGGTCGATCACCAACTGGCAAATAATTGTGTACAAGGTGAGCCCTAGTTTCCTAAATAAACGGTGACAGACTACAGCGATAGTGATTAGGAATGTGGTTGTTCCACCACTTGTCAAGGATTCGCCGCACTAAAACAGCACACATATCTGTGGATAGCATGCAGTACTCCAATTACCTTAATGGCGACGAGTAAACCACTGCTCATCGGATCAATTGAAGCGACGGTGCTGCCTTGCAGCTCGATTCTGATTGGTCAAAGGCTACAGATACTTCTCCAAACAAGACCAAAATGGTTCGTCAAAGTCCTATATTTACTCCGGCACATCCTCAAACCACCCGCTACCGTTCCCACGACCCTTTCACTTAAACAGGAAATGTGATTTCATTCATTCTTTTTCCTCCATCTCTGCTTTTTTCTGTTCCTCCGTTTCTTTTGATAAACCACAAGTAAACAACTTTTTCCCCACAACACATTACCGCATCCGTATTATCAAACTCAGCAGAACTTTATTCGGATACGATTGGCTACCTAGAGGTTTGCTCCATACACAACTTCATTAGCCACAAGGAGAAATTATTACAGACAAGTTTGTATGCAATTCATGCCGTTCCATCATTGACTCCTAACTAACCATATATAGACACTGGTATGTATACGCTCTATCATCAACGTGATCCGGAAAGCATTTTTCAACAACAGTCCAGCAAAAAAAGCTAATTTGTATTATTGGTGCCTTTGAAGAAAACTCAAAAGTACAACTCGAAGGCAGCCGAGTTTCATGTGACACGTTAACTGCAGCAGGGAGCACGTCCAGTGTGTCGCACGGATTCTGGAAACCTATGGATACCAAAGCTTACTTTTGCCAAATCGATTTTTTAATGGTTGGTGTATTTACGAAAGGAAATAAATCAAACCATGACCACTTATTATCTCTTAATCAACTGAAAAAAATAGAAACCACTTATGTTGAATTGTCATAAAAATGTTACAGAACACATCGATGACGGCTGTAGACACACCTCACCAGAGACAAGGGATACCAACAAATATTCCGCGCGCATTCCCACTAAAACAGAAGTAGCATCAACAAACATGACACATCGGACCTCTTCAGGGAAATTTATCTCTGGCAAACATGTCACAGAAATCGAATCGTCCGTTCCGCCAACAGTCACGAATTCTTGTGCTGCGGGATTCCAACGCCACAGAAATAAGCGCCGCTTCACCGCCACACATATACGCAGGGCGGGTGGTTTGTCAATCGGACCGCCATCATTGGTCGCTTGGCGACCAACACCGGATCGCGCAGCAACCGTGGGAACTGAAAGTATAAAAGTGGGAAGTCGATCAGAAACCGTAGAAATGTTTTCAGCCGACGACTACTTTACATTACACATTTTTCACAAGATAAACTAACCAAAAAGCCATGACGCCATTCGTAATAACCACCAACATTCAGCATAAGTAGCCAACGAAACTCCTGAACTTTAGTATTGTTCGTTTCAACATCACCGAATGACAAATAAGACGTAACCGACTTGAAACGATTGATCACGGAAAAGGGCTTACCGATAACCATGCAGCTAGGATGATACAGTCCCATCGTGTTATTCACATCGGATAGACAATGTGAGAACACTGACGCGCTCCGGCTGTTCGGTACCGTAGTGATTAACTGACAGTTCTGTAATTGATAGACATTCATCTTGCCTTCGGCCAAGGCAAGCAGCATATCTAGCTCCGGTATAGCAGCCAATTGCAATATTGGNCTTCCCAAGTGTCCGCGTCGTGTGCACACGGTTGGAGAAAGCTGGCAACGGTGAGGAAATTGTTGCCACGGGAGACTCGACTGCCTCTCCCAATCCGAAGATAACATCACCGTCCGTTTTCAAACTGAAAGGAACCGCCTTTTTAGGCAGCAGACGAGATGTAATGGGTGGGATAAAGTACGTATTGTGAGTGAGTGATTTTGGAGTAAGCTCGTAGATCAGTAGTAAACCCTGTTTTGTTCCAACCAGCAGAAAATTGTCGTAGCATGCCAAGCATTCGAGCGCATAAGGATAGTCACGTAATAAACAAATTGGCAAGAAAGCCTCGTGCATTTTTTTTCGCTTTTTCGGTCGGTTACCTGAGATTCATCTAAAAAAAAGATGGAAAACATGAATTAACACTTCTATTCCGGTCTTCTCTCTGACGTTCGGAGATTAGTTTTAAAATGGTTGAAGTCGAGCGAAAGTCAATAGTCAAGCAAACAAAATCGATAACCAACTGCAAAAAGTACGCGACAAAATGAAACTGAAGACGTGATTTGGAATCAGCCGGGACTCTTTCCTGCGAATTACTCGAATGGAAAAGCAAACGAAACCATAACCGTAAACGATATGTCGGAATGAGCGTTTGTGTACACACACCTTCAATTACCAATTCGCATAAACTGGATAAGCGATTAAGTTCAATTTACAATTGGACTATAATAAACGGCGATTAAATGATAAGAAATACTGATACGGATTCTTAAAGGGGTTTGAATGCCGTTTCAATAATGTCGACCTACCTTTTTCTTACAAATAAAAAGAGTGCATCCGAGACCATCAAAACTAAACTTGTTTCACCGGTGTAAAGACCAACCAATCTGGAAAAATTCATCACGCTAGTCAATTTAATACCCGCTCAATTCTATACTATTCCTCTTCCTCCGCTTGATGCCCATCCCACTTTGTAATGGAAGTACCTGTTGTTTTGATACACTTCAATGGATAGGTTGTAGTCCATTCGCCAACAGCTGACAGTACTTATGCTTTCATCTATATAGACCATGCTATGATGTAACCCATATAGCCACAACTGTCAGCATGCGAGCATTACTCCTGTTCTATTCCTTGCTCCCGTACCTTGAAGAAATATTCGACAGCATGCTGGTTTCTAGTGACATGTCGGCACCAGAAAAGCTGTCTGCACTTGTGACCTGTTCCTCTTCCTTCCAATGCATTTAATTATTATTCTTGTTGCATCGATTTTTATGTTCAATTGTTTATAGAGATTCATCCACGTCCCCTTGAACTTTCGTTAGGGCTGTTTCATTTTATTCTAAACAGTATCTATCCTGTGTCCCACCAGGACGCATATGTACTACCGCATATGTATTACCGATAGATAACCGCGCATATGGATGAACTGATAGTGATTGGTCGGTTTACCCCTTTAACTATGCTGTTACTATGGGACGTGTGCCGTAACCACTGAGTGAGAAACCGACGCTGGTGAAGAGCGGAACTGTAGAACAAAATGCTCCGCCCAGCGTGCAACAAGGCGCTGTTGATTATGAATGGGAGAGCCGTCAGCTTTGCAGATCGTTTCGCTGACACCCAAGGATTTCCTACCGGTGACCCGGATGAGATGGAACATCTTACTGGTGTTTCACATGGCGCGTTGATTCCACTAGATTTCGTGGTCTCTGTGTGGGCTTGAGGTTACGACTCGTGGCGTGTCGTATTTCATTATGCTTTCTGCTGGTAGGAATTGACCGACGTGCGTCGAGGAGTAGAGACACCACAGAAGTCCAGGGAGTCGCGGCATGACGTGTCAGACCACAACTAACTAAGCCAGTATCATGCAGAACATTCTCGATAAGCGACCAGTGCAGGTAAATGTGATCGGGTGGAGCTGGTTCTAAATTTTTGGCTAGTGCGTTCTGAAAGACAGTTAGGCTTATACTAATGCACGGTCGGATTCGAGGGGAGTGCTCCAGTACGATGGGCAGTCTTGTTTCCAACCCCACCATTTGTAGCGTATACCAATGTGGTCGATCTGCGTCCTCCTCTGATTCGAGGAGGGCGGACGCCAAGTGGCGTACCGGCAGGTGGAGCGTCTGAAGTTCGTACTGGCGAGGGATAGGCAATGGTCGGAACATGCAGCCAACAGCCATTCCCCGTTTTCCGAGCGATAGGAATCTAGTCCGATAGGACCTCCCAGGTGCGCCTCACTCGAGGTCAGCCGACCAACTCTAGCATTCATATCTCCTCCAAAAATCACGATATCAACCAGACTCGCTTTACGCAAGAGGTTGAATAGATTATGGTAAAATTCATCTTTGTCTGCAATCCGTTGGGGTGTACGCTGATACAACAAAGAAGTTTAGTATATCGGGATGATGGCCGCTTACTTTGCACGAACCTCTGCGTCTCACTGCGCACAACCTAATGTCGACTGGAATCCAATCGAGGAGCGCGGATTCAGTTCTCTCACTGAAAGCCAAGACAAAACCAGCAAGACTGACAGCCGCAGCCTCGGGGTCCACAGAGACGTAAGTGAAACTTCACAGATGGGTTTGATGGGGACGTCAATCGGATAATGGAGCTGGAGTCTTGAATGCGAGTTTTTTATACAACACACATTGATGGCTGGAGTCTCGAGTGTACGAGCTAAACACGGTTGTTGTCCTATACGCATCAGAGTGCGCACATTGAATTTCGCTAGTTTGAATGGGCATCGGGTACTACGAACGATTTTAACTGGTAGAGGATTCGGTGAGACTTGGACAGTAGTCGAGATCGGACACGAGAGAACAGCGGCAGTTTCGATCTGAGGCGCTACTATTATTGCGATCATATGAAGAACCCGAGAGAGGGGGTGAAGGTGAGGTTGGGGATGGCTGGGGAGACATGATTGTGTACGGTGTAGTGATCATTGCTGGGTGTAGAAACTGTAGACTGAAGACCCATAAGAGTCGAGGAGTTCATTGTTGTAGGTTGGTTAAAGGATCATCTTAGAAATCAGTGGATTCAATTTTTCACGGTTCCCCATTTGAAATCCCGTACTATAAATCAAAAATAAATAGATACAAACGGATAAAGGTGCTCGGTGAAAACACAAAAGATCCTCATTGTCCTTATTTTAAGCCATTTCTACTCAATCACAGCCAAGTTCTCATACACGATCATGTTCCGCGTTGATACTGCGCTTCTTCCGAAGCCGGTGTAAAAATATACATACATACGACGCGGCAATTGTCGGACCCGCATGCGTAGCACAGGTCTAAGCCTTCGGAGCGAAATGGTTGCCCCACTAGGTCCGATAAAGACAGTTACCTTAAAATATTCTACAAAGACCATCAGGTCAAGTCTGTTGCGGTTAGTCGCATCTAACCTACTTACAAAGCATCGAATCATAGCATTCATTCTCCAATGGACTGGCTCTGAAAGAGCTGTCTACCCAATGGTCACCCGGCGTTGCAAACAAAGTTGTTGTGACAAAAATACACTTCCTGGGTACAAGTGTATGAATGAACTGGCAAAAGATTACCGGATACGCATGCCTGACGAGCGGCAAGAACCGCGAAACCGGTCGTGTGCTTCCAGGGAAATTTTGTCCAGTCGTTCACATACTAATTATTATCAGTATATATATATATATGTGACATGTGTCAAGGTCAATTATGCCATTGATCAATGCTCCGTCCCACTCGCCGGTGCTTATCTATCAGACGAAGACCAATGTTACGTCACTCACATACACAT
>UZAN01049491.1:0-22045 GCA_900618425.1 Echinostoma caproni
GGTTACGTTTTTTAAAGAGTGGGATGAAGCATTGAAAATTTGTGTACTGTCCACTCCATGCTGCTTTGGATAGAGCCGTCGGGGCACCTGGTCAGATGAATATCGAAAATAGGGAGGCAATCGTTCTCCTCTGGTTCAATTGTGATGAATGTGCGTGGTTAAATTCAGACTCCACTTGGGCAAGATTAGTGTTCTTGTTAGACACGCAAAAGATATCATCCACGTAACGGTGATATTGTTCAAAAGAACTAATCGCTGTAGATAAAGAAGTTGTCTCTAGCTTGGCGATGAAGATGTCCGCGATCTTGCCCAAGTGGAGTCAGAATTTAATAACGCCCATTCATCAATTAAGNACGCAAAAGATATCATCCACGTAACGGTGATATTGTTCAAAAGAACTAATGGCTGTAGATAAAGAAGTTGTCTTTAGTTTGGCCATGAAGATGTCCGCGAGAACAGAACGTATTGTAATGTGTGTGTTGGGAATAAGAATAAACTAAACGACTTGTGCGTAAGATTGACCTGTAAGGACCGATAGAATGGCCACAGCAGAAGCGTTCCATATCCGAATAAAAATTCCTCCGCAGAACGGTAAGGCTTACGTCACACACTCGCATGAGTGATGCGATTTTAGTGACTAAAAATTGTTAAATAACTCATTTTATGGCACTCAGTTCCACCCTTGTGTGTACATGCACCAGTCCTGTTTGTTGGAAACCCTTCGTTGATGAATCGATTCGGGTTATTTTGGCTATCACAATTTGTGTTTACTTTTCAACGATCCCCGTATAGTACTAAGTTTCTCTTCTACGCAAACCAAAGTTTCAGAGTGTCTAAGAAATTAGGATTACTATCAGATAACTGGTTTTGGGATTTTATTAATAAACATTTTCTGACCATAAATCAGACACGGACCAGAAAGACAGAGACTAATTAAGATGTGGTGTATAGTCAACTGGATTATGAAGGAGTTTCTGTGATATTGTTGATTCTACTGTCACGAGAGCTACATAAAACTGACAAACTTCAATACGCAAGTTTTCGGAAAAAGCGGTATCGTTTCATAAATAATGATTGCGTTGATGGATGGCTCCGATTATACATATATCTTTTTTAATTGCTTTTTTTTACTCATTGATTTCACACACTGTTCCATCATACCAATCTTCACCGTCAGTGGGTAGAATGGATAGCATATGTCTTGGACTCATTTTGTTCTCACCCACTTTGTTCTTCTTCTTCGGTCATATCACTCTCAGTGAAACATCGTTTTACTTCTTTACCACTTCAACATTCCACATTCTCGTCACTTTGTACACTTAATGATTCGATTCTTCTCATCACACTGAATCTGGGATGCGATCGTTGTGATAAAACTTAATTCTTATGCACAATACCTCTACTTTACTGTCAGGGAATTATAATGTATTTCACATTTTGTTTGCTCTTAAAGGATTCATGGGGGTGGTCGAGTTCAAGAGTTGTGGTGACCATGCTACGGTGATTAAATTCAATGAACCTGGCACATTGGGCCCAGCCAACACTGCAGAACTCACTAACTGCCATTGATACTCGGGTACGCATGACAACATGCAAGGTTATATACGAAGTTCTCCCGCATTTGCCGGTACTTTTCTTCAAAGGAATACACTGAACTTCCATCAAACTGGCCAAATTACCTGCAATATTCACAAAAGTCTGTCCAAATGGGACGTTCCACACCTGTCGACACGGGAGGAAATACGAGCTGTGCTGATCATAGAATCAGCTAGTGATTTCTCTTGATAAACACCTATCCAAATTGATCGCTTTGTCTGCCCGAACGAAGGAAGAAGAATTGTCAATGGTGAAATTATTCCCTGGAGGGGGGGGCACAATGTTATCCTTGGGATAGGTTAGCCTTCAATCAAGTGTACGGTGAATCGTGTTATAGTGAACCCTTGTACTCCGTTTTCCACGAATCCTGCTAAGCGCTTACTCAATCTGTATCAACCCAAATTAAATAGGCATAAACCTTGGCATTAAGTAAGTGATCTGTCGTGTCCCCTAGACGTGCGCACAACCAGACAACTAAGAACATATTTGTAAATTTCGGCTTGAATTGTTATTCTGAACGCATCTGTGCAATAGTGGTGCTCGTCAATCACAAACGTGACGATCACACGATCGGTCATACAGGGGAAAATGCAATGCAAATTTAGGCCAAATGGCCTACCGGGTGAACGGAATCGTCGATAAAGTGCATCTTACGAGAGCCAGTCCCATATTCCACAGCCTGTTTTCATTTGGAACACAATATCACAAAATGATACTTCTTCAAGGCGCTTCGGAAATCATTATTGCTGAATCAGGTGATTTAGCGTCGAGGCGCATATCTCGAACTCAGAATGATTTCCATCAGTATTCTAATTGGAATACTGTTTTTTAATAGGTGTCCGTTTCAAATTCAATCGTGAATTAGAAACCTTGATTTTTCAAACAACACAAACATGATTATATTTTCCGCTACCCTTAAAACGGAGTATTTCCCTAACTGCTGATTGACATGCTTGATAAAGGTGAACGCAAACTGTTGCGAATTAAATTAGTTTGTGAAACTGTGAAGGGGTTATTTGGCGGAATACAGTACACCATGAATAAAAAATGGGATAAAGCATTACTGTAAACAGGTAAACGGTTCTAAATACAATTTTCTATCACAGAGGGAGTAAAATTACGTTTCTGTCGGTTAAACGGGGCAAATAACAAACCAATGAAACTTTAGTAATTAAGATGTCTTAAGGAACTTCATCCTCAATCTGCACACCTTCGGATCGATCGAACATCTGTCGTTCTAAATGAAGTTAAATCTTAAGGGCACAGGCAACACATTATGATTGAAGGTCACCTTAACAAGTGTTAACCAAGCTATATTAAAATTAGATAACTCAGAACATTGAGCATTCTATCCGGTAGCTTCAATCAGTGGAAATGCTCCATGATTCTTTTGCGGTTTGAGGAGTTGCCTTTGAACAACTGATTAATTCTTTGGATCAGGTGCTTACTCCGTAAATAGTTTAAGATTGAACATGAAGTATTGGATGAAATTAATTAAACAGCAAACACCGAGACACACACAATCCGGTCGGTCCATCAGAATACAATATACTCACCCAATCTCCGTATTCCATTACATGACTGGTGTTAACACCACGCTTTACGGCAACGAATTGTTCTCCTACGGTCCAATTATTCAATTGATGCTTTTCGTAAATAAATCGGTCCAATTTGTGTGTTGAATAAAATGAGGAAATTGATAGCAGGTGATAAACAGGATAAAAGTCTATCAGCAAACTGATCAAGCTACTCTTATTTTATTTCGAGTTCATCTGCAAAATACTTGATAAAACTTTGCATAATATGTGATCAGTAAACAGATAAGTGTTTAGTAGCGCTCATACCTGCAAAGGTGAAGTTGCTCATGCAGTAGACATCAATCTGTCCCCTAATGTTTGTTTGCCTTTAGTCACAAAGCTACTAGAGCGATAATATGGCCCGGAATAGGACCATCATAATGGCACATATTCACACCTCATTTTTCGTCGTGATATAATACAACTGTAACCCAAAAAACCGACAAAAACCTTTGTGTTCCTGCAACTTACCTTTTCGGAGTCTGTAATCCATCGGTACGAATATTCATCAGCCAGACATGTGTCAATCAGCTTGTCGTCACAAAAACAGCCCATGCTGCTTTCATGAGAATTGGCTGCGGTAACGGCTAGTACTGAGCAGAGCAAAGAAAACAATGAGTTTTTACAATTATTCAATATCCACGTGTGTCTACTATCATATTTTTCAGTAGCACAAGTAAATAAATTGAAATTCTTCCAATGAATTGGTATCATGCAGACTAAATTTAAACTGTTAGAAAACTTGAATACACGAACAACACCACCAGTACCTCGAGAACAGGATAAATTGAGGAAAAACAGGTAATTCGGAAACAAAACACTTGTGGTTGTTATCAAAATGCCCAATTGGTGCAATCACTCGGTCAGGATCGATTGATTGGGATGGAAAGATGCGATGAATGTATAATGGCAACTGTATTCAACTATCTACAATTAATGTGACGCATTCAAATGAAATTAACGCTTGGACCTTTGCCAGTCAAACTACGTCCCACGAAATTTGTAACTCAGCAGTCACACAACTCAATCGAAGGTCAAATCATCATTACCAGTATGAAGGTTAATTTGTTGAGTAACAGGATAAAGGTCACGCTACTGACTGGCTGCAATAATGTTCTTTGGCACTGATAGTAGAATATGCTTTACAATTCTTAGATTGGACAAAGCACGTAACTAGGAGTTCTCACAAAATCAATAGTTATTATATATTATCCTCATTTTTCTTAGAACCACTGGAACCACCAGAATGTCACTAGGGATGACAAGGAAAAGGAAACCGATTTCATTCTCTAAAGAGATTATAAAATTGGTTTATGAACTAACATGAGATTTGGCAATCGCTGTTCATGAACGAATGTATAATCCTGAAAATAAGCTGTGTATACTAACCAAAATGATGATCGCTTAGTGTCTCTTTGTATATTGTCATATCCGTGTAATTCTAACTCTGTCTCGTGTTTTTACAGCCGTGCAGTAAACTATCACTACCAACCGGTCATATTTATCACATCTGATCATGGTATACAGTTTTGGTTGTTAAAAAATAAAAGAAATCAGAGACAATTTTGAAAATTGTTTTATCTACAGTAGCTATACATTAAAGCTATACATTCTGCATTGTTCGCGGAAGGCTATTTTAGACCAGATTGCTATTAGATGTGAAAGAGAAAATGGCAATTGAAACGGTAAGTAGTTTCATAAATGCGATAAAATAACTTAAACTAACATTAAAAAACAAGGCTTTCAGACGTACAGTGTGAAGCTATGGGTTGGCATGAAGGAACAATGGATGTTGGAGTCGTGCGACTCCTGACAGAATAGCTCAGGTGAAACAAGGATAAACTAATTATTAAAAGGGAGTCAGACACCCCCGTAAAACTTTATTTGCAATGTTCGTCGGCATATTGTTTTCACCACCATCGATGTACGCGCAGAAAGACACAAAACGGACAAGAGAGCCCGAAACGTTGCACTCGTCATCTATTCAAGAACCAACACCCTGTGCCGGCTCTGTTTCCAAATAAATTGAATCCCACATGAGGCGAATTACTCAACTCCGGAATGGAGGTTTTAGCGCGCAACATATAAAGCTTATTTCAAGAACCAAGTGACTATAAAACTGGAATACTGAAATACTAAAATACTGGAATAAGTTCTATGCGAAAATCGAATGAGAATGAAGCAAACTAGATTTGAGAGCTTACTGTTCATTTTCGACGAGAGAATCCGCTCAAACATTGATCCGGAGTAGCATGCCTCCAGATAGAACAAAAGTTTTCTGTATCGCTTCTGCCGATACATTTTTTCCAGAGTTTCTTCAAGTTGTGTCGCATAAAGCTGTGTGTGAGAGAGAGCACGCGCATGGGCAAGAACAAAAAAACGGANGGACGATTGTGTTACCACATTTGTACTGCGAAAGAATCAACACTTCAGTCAATTTTCAGTCTTGAGTGCAGAGGGCAGGATATCCATGTAAGCCCCTGTCACCACTGGGTCGAAGGTCCGATTACATGTAGTTATCTCTCCGTCATTTCTACGTTTGAGTTCCTCATCCAGACAGCACTTGAGAGCAGCTTTAGACATCAAGTTCGTTGTTTCAAAAAAACTCATTAGGCTTGGAAAACATTTGTTCCCAGTGATGTTCTTACCGTACCAATGAAGGTATGATAGATTTGAGAAACGAGGGTTCTCATTTAAGTTCTTCTTGTATTCACTTGTACGTTGCTAGCTGTTAGTCAAACAAAACGGCTTTATGCTTCATCGCAAAATGGTAAATTCTCTTTTGTGGGATGAATTTCCTCGGATGGTTCCCGTTTGGAGACAAACCATCACTAACATTCGGAGAATAAAATGGAACAGAAATAATGAGTACTTTTGCTTCTGTTTTCGCGATCAAGTCGGTGGCTCGCAGTACGGGCTCGGGTAAGGAACTTAGGCAAAATAATCCTGATGAAACCAATTCATTCCGTCATCGATATGAATACTTCTGCATGGCTTTAACCAAGCCTAAAATGTGATTTAGGCATGCAATTGACTATTGCCATAATTTCAACCGCACCAAAGGAAGCTCACTATCATGCGAACGCGTGTCGTTTACATCCCGCCAATTGGAAAGCACCATGTTCCACGAGGTTTCAGCGACCTGGTCTACTTGTGAACCTCGTTTCCCTCATGGAGCCCCACTACCCCGTTTATTCCGAATATTTGTGAATTTGCATTCCTTTCGAATGCTATTGCTGGGAGATGATTCTAAAAAAAGTTCCATCAGTGTTCACTGTTGACGTCCATCACAGTGTTGAGAGGTTTCATTCACTGAATCCCTGACGGAATAAGCTGAAAATAAGTAGTTTCCAAACACAGTTAAAAAATGGAATTGCAGCCATGATGCACTATCTCTCGCGTGGTTTTAATCACACAACAATAATTACACTATATGAGATTTCTGAGGCATAACCAACGCATTTATTGATAACCTTGTTTCAAAAGCTCAGACAACTAGAATAAACATAAACCATTTATAAACCGCAAGACATAAGTAGGCGGCATTCACTAAGACAATGAAGGTCAAACGTTTTCCAGATTTCATTTCACTTATCAACTCAATATGATCGTATTATGAAACAAGTATTGTCTGCCGACTCTGCTTCTATCATTACCTTACATCTTGGTCACACCATTCTACTGAATGGAAGTAAAATAGCCAGTACAAAAATGTGAGAAGGTTGCTCACGTCTTACGGTTCACAGTCTATCGCACGATCGTCTAACAATCTAGGATACTGACTTCTGCTTTTGCACGGGCTTTTTCTGCAGTAACCCCGTCTGATAATAATGGCATCCTAATAGCATCAGACTGCCAATGATGGTACAAGGTCACAGAATTTGGAAAATTCACAGTGGGCTTAGAAATAATGCAAGAATGTATACATATGCAAAAAAGGACACACACTGACATCTTTGTTGGGGAAACAGATCATATTTGGAGCACCGTGATCCGTGAAAAAAATGAACACATCGTCATCTGGTCCGCTAAAACAAAGGGATGAACAGGCAAATACAGGGGATGACGCAGTGCAAATGTGACGCATTTCACATACAGTAAAAAACTGAATGTATGCACTAATCCATCTCAGTATAATGCATTGTTCATACACATATGAAAAGCTTTTGAGAGATAGATTAATTAAGCTCGCATTTCGGTTCACTCATGAATACAGTGACTGAACTGGTCCGGACTTCGTCATTGTTTCGTATGCTCAAGAAAGTGAATTTATTTGAGTTGAAATCCCCCGCATTCGTTTACTCAGTTATTTGAGAGTAGTCGAATAAAACCCGGAGAATTCCCTGTCGCTTTTCAACGAGAAGTATTCATACCCGAGTGACACTGGTCATATCTACTGCGTGTACTTAAAAGATTCAACATTGTGTTGTTGTGGTCGTCTGATATTCTTCGGGTAGACTCCAAAAGCAGAACAAATACCGTCTCAAGTCATCACTCCTAACTTTGTCTCCGTTTACTCTCAACGAAAATGAAATAAATCAACAAGGATATTCATTCGCTCTGGCCCCCACCACAAACAATGGTGCGTCCGTTTAACCTCATTATACCCGATTGATTCATGTTTGTAGTAGCCCCCACAGAATGTCTTGTCCGGGCCTGGTCTGTGAAGACCTGCAGACACAAACAGGCGCATGCATTTACGAACTTTGCTATCGATCACTGTTTGCTCTGCTCCGTAAGTCTTGTAATCGACAAGCCATTGCCAACAAACGTAAACTGAGTTGTTCCTAAAATCTGTTCATTTGGTTCTTCTTCACGGATCCTGTGCCATCAGAAGGTTCAATATACTTCTTAGATTGTGAAATTAAGTATTTCCAAATCAATGCAGGATGAAACCGTGTGATAGCAACAAGTTCCAGAGTATGCATTATTCGAAATCCTTGCGTAAATGGTCCCTCGACACTTAATTATCACCTGTATGGATGATTCTCCCAGTACAACATATCGATCGATAAAAAAACAGAGCGGCGAATGAACTTATGTTCAGTGATATATAATCAGCCTTGTGCATCTCAATTTGCGCTACTGTTCCGCCGAGTATGTTCAGCATCTATCGATTGTGAAGTTGGAAAACAATGTTGTCTAAATTGTAACCAGTGTTAAATGAGACTACTTTGAGAGATGAAATTTAAAATATTTGTACGTATACGTTTATTCTGATTCTACGGGGTGAGTTGTAATAGTTCAAGCGGACATTTGATGTCTAGTAGCAGTAAAACAGTGTCAGGAATATGATAAACGATTATGACAGGTTCAGCTAAACGTTAGATGGGGATATTGGGGGGGGGGAGGAATTCATTCTTCCTAAATGTGTTCAATCTCATTTGAAAAAGTAATCCATCGAAATTCAGGTAAAAATATCGAAAACGGTGGAGCAGTTCAAATACAAACTGCTCGGTGTATGATGATGATTTGGAAGTGTGGCAAATTGAACGAACTGATTGATTTACATACACACAAGGAAATTTATTGTGTTGTCGGCTTCGAACTCCATTGTAAAGAAAATATTTGGATGTAATCTATTAAGCTCATTCAGAATTACTGTAGCTTCGTTTAGGCTTTATGTTATTACAAGGAGTGTCGTCGACGTATCGTTTGTAAAGGATGGCACGTTCTAGAATGTTTTTTGCCGTGTGTTCAAGATATGCCGTAAGCACGTCTGCCAGGACTGGGACTAGCGGGCTTCTCATTGCGACGCCATCAATTTGCCTGGACGCATTTCCTTGAAAAGTGACAGACACATTGGGTGTGCAGAGTAGTAATAAACGCTCCAGGACTGACACTGGTAGATTCACTCGGATTTGATCATTCTCTATATGATCACAAATGATTTTTATGACTTCGCGAACTGGTACATTATTAAATAAGGATTGAACATCGAATGAAGCCATGTGGTTTCCTTTGACATTTATCTTGTCCAAAGTGTCGAAACTGACCTTGACGTTATGTAACACCATTGATCTGTGGACTGGTTCTAACACCTTGACCAGCCATTTGGCCACTTTTTGCTGTTGTGAGTTCGTCATGGACAGGATTGGCCTGAGTGGCACGCCTGGCTTGTGGAGGTTTGGCAGGCCATAAAGTTGTGGAATATGAGTTCCTTTAGACTTCTGAGCCCGGGCAGTGTTCTCATCAATGAAATGTCCCTCCAATAACAATTGAACTTCAGAGGCAATTTTACGCTTCAGCTCAGTTGTTTCATCACATGTATTTTCTCGTAAAAACTTGCTAGATCCTCCAATTCAAAGGCTTTTGCTCAAAAAAACGATTGCGATAGGCAATTGCTCGAACCTACTATGCAACTGACTTCCAAATCATCTATCGGACAACCATATAATACCCACACCCCTGATAAAAGAACGTCTGCCTGTGTACACCAATTCTAATCTGATTTACCAATTCCAATGTGCGTGCGGAGCAACCTACGTGGGCAGAACAGAGAGAAAATTACGTAACCGGGTGGTTGAACATATTCCAAATTGGGTCCGAAGTCGGAAAACGCAAACTGGGTGAAGTCTGCGACGTAGAAACAACGGTCGAAACTGCAAGACCGCGTTATCAGCTATAGCTGGACATCTTCTGATGACACAACACCAGATCGACCGAAGCACGGCGTATCGGATTACAATTCACGAACCGCAAGATTGCTACGGTTCACAGAAGCGATTGCAATCAGCCTATGGAAGCCCCGCTAGGCGACAAAAAGAACTTTATGTTAGTTTATCCTTACCCTGGTGGCACAGTTCTTTTACCCCTTCCTTTTATGTTTGTCTGTTTCATTGTATTTTGCTCTTCTTTGTTGCCATGCTAAATCCCTATATAAATATTGTGTTCTGCAGTATGCACTATGATGAGATGCAGCGAAATCGTCCTGGACAAAAATCGTGCAGTATTGCAATATGTTCTTTTCTTTTGAAATTAATCTTAGGAAAGGCTTGATTCAGTTTTCTCAAAGCTTCAATACTACTATTGCTACACTCATTCTCAAGATTTACTCATTGCCCTCTGTCGACGGGTATATGGGAGCGCTTAATCGCGTCGCAGTGATCAAACAAGAGATACGTAAGACGGATTTTCAAGACGATAAAAGCATTTAAAAACTTGAAGTAGTTAGTGAGATTGCCTTGGGTATTCCAAAAATTCGGACCGACTCACGATTCAAGAACTTTCTTTCCGGTACTCTTCAACTTTGCATCACCCAACAGAACACCGATAAAATTTTCCGGTGTGACGTCCTGTAAAAAAGAGGATACTTAATGAGATCAAAGAGGAAGACCAAGGAAACTAACAGCATGAAGATGCTACATCTTTGTGAAACTTAAACTGTTTCAATAATCATAAAAATACATTGCAATTACTTTTAATTATCGAGTATTACGGCGCCTCATTAAGGTTCCAGAAGGAAGCTGTGAGTAAACAATGTTTATCTAGGCGACTAAGATTCATAGTCAAACATTTCTATTGGTGAGTAAAAAATGTTAAAATGGGTTTTTTTCAGATATTTGTTTCACTCATATGTATTTGAGCAGTGCGTTTCTTTGATTACCATTCTTTAGTGGACTCAACTAGTGCCAGCAAGAGGTTCCCGCAAATTAACCGTGAAATTCTCACACCGGAGTGGGGGTGGGGTGGGGGATAGGTTATCTCTGACGTCATAGTCACGTGTAAATGAAAACCTCAGGAACGGATATGAGCAACGTCCTATGAAATATTTCCCTATTAATTGGGTTTAATTCAATTAATAAATGACCATTTTCGTGCATTTTATTCACTGGTTAGTCGACTAATCACTACACATCATTGGTCGATGATTAATTGTTGTGCAGCAGGGAGGATGGAGAATGTGTGTGTAATCCCGGATGATGGAAGTATTTTGTCACGGACCGACAACTCTGCCAGTCAGTAGCTCTTATAAACCAAATTGTCCGGAAGATTCGTTCGAATTGTCAATTATAATGCAATTCTCACAAGTGGAATGGCACACCACTTTCGCGTTTGTATCACCGGTGTTATTCAAGCCCCTGAATAGAAGATATTTGCATAAATAACCATCTAGGATAGAATACAATAATGCATTACAAAAAATGAGCATGCTTCAGTTGAGTTATAGTCATTTTTTTTGCATGTCATTCTATTAAGAAGAAATCGTTGCTTTCCACCTTTGTTTGTTCTACTAGAAGCTCGTTCAAGTAAACCGTACAATCCGAGGCAAACCGATTGAAATAAAGAGTCGATCGTTGTAGCAATTCGGCATCTTTTTGCGGTGTCTAGTATTTTGTTTCATCTACCTTCAGTGAACTCACAAACTTTGAGTAGTCTCAAAGACTATAAGTCGAAACCACTGTCCCCGAAGCTACATGGTAAATGGCTACATAAGTGAATAACTAGATCACCGAGTTTGGTCTAAATTGAACAGTGTTCATATTTTTTAATTCATTGAAATTTACTAATCTGAGCCACGCGATGGTTGAGCTGAACTCTAGCATTGATTGACTAGGATATTGATATGTGAAATGTATCAGGCGGAAAACGTAATCGTTTGGAACCGATTCGTAGATTGGCAGGTGGCACCTTTGATCATAACTGAATATACGTTTGCAGTAATCAATCAAACCACACCATCAAGTCCCTGTTCCGGATGTCGAGGCAAATTTCAACCGATTCGTCTGCTATCAGATATTGGATAAATATAGACGTAAAGATTCGTTCCGGGTGGTTTGCATGCCACTTTCAGAGCATTGTCGAACACTCATTTGAGAGTGACGCATAATTGTTGAAGATGGATCCGAGAAGTCAGCTTTTAAAGTGACAGGGCACAAAAGCTTGAGGTCGCGTATCGCAGTGTTGGAGGCTGGTAATCTTTGCATAATATTATTTTTTCCAAAAATGAAAAAAAACTAATAATATCATTAACATCCTACTAGACTGGAATAGACTGAGATGAAAGACCAAAGACTAACTTCAGTTCTTATCAGAGCTCAATAAACTATCAAGACAAATGTCCCTCGAGGCATATATTAATGCCTTGAGATGAAACGTAACCTGTTTCTTTGCCTCTTACTCAGGAACTATAAAGCATAAAACAAATATTCATATTAAATGGTTACCCAGAACGGTTCATCCGAAACACCCAAGGGAACACCAATGGTAACAGTAAATAAGAGAGACTCATACAGGCGACTTCCTTTCAAAGGGAATTAAAAAAGTGAATTAATGCCCCAAAGTCGGGAAATGGCAACCACTTGCATATTTTCGGCATCATGTTTACACTTCTAGTTCACCAATCAGCTGATTAATTCCATGGACCTTAGAAATAAGTAGCCATTTCTCCCTTTCGGTAATTACTTACTCATTAATGTGTTCATGTTTGGCGAGAAACACAGGTAGAACCGCCGGATAAATTTTGCTACCGGTGCGGGGAAAGCTATCTCCAGTTCCGTCGTGAAACGCCCAATGTCTCCTAATCTAGCAAAGGCCAATTTTAAGCAACTGTACCAACAACCCGGACAGTGACCCTCAATCTGTTCAATTCGTCACTTTATTCCCAAAAGCGACTTTTTATGGCTCCAGTGTGAATTTCGTCCTAATGATTTAATTCTACAAGGCGGTGCCTGGACGAGGATAATTGTTTCTTATGAATAACGGTCGAGCAAAAGAGTGCACCGTCTAACGTACCGCGGCGTGTTCTCTTACATGGTGAATTTCGAGCTCGAAACTCGAAATATGGGGTCAATGAAGAATATTCAGCAAAAGGGTGCACCATCTAACGTAAGATTTGGAATCAACAGAGTGCCTCATTTAGAACGAGTCTTCTCCAACAAGCTTTGTTCATTATGCACAGTTAAAAGAAACCACTGATGCTATCTTTTTGTGAACTACTTAAAAATGTGAGTAGTATCTCACAAAACTGAGACCGGAGAAAACCATCTCCATGATCTTGTCCTAAACCCTGTGTATCTGAGCTTCATGCTCAGCTATGTAACACTCGTCATTTCTCTATTCCGGCTGCTCAAAGTGTTCTAAATGGGCTGGTTGATAAACGGTGCAGAAAATACTATGAAACAAAACACAGGTATTGTGCAGTCTGAATATTCAATTGGTGAAGCTGCATCAGGACCAGGTTAGGAAATAAATAAAATTCTGGTGTTTCGTTACCTTTTGGTGAGCCCCTGTCAATCCGAAAAAGGGAAATCCCTAAATTTTATTGATCGATCCATGTAGCCCGAACTTCTGAAAAATATCAGGCAACTACAGTTTGAGTTCTGCTCATTGTGATGTTTTCTATTGGTATTTGAGTAGACGTTCAAAAACCGTCAGATTCGAAACCAGTCGATTCTCTGTTATTTGAATGTCAGTTACACGTATCACGTAACACGACACTTTTGCGTTTCACCACAATAGTTTACATGATTCTTTCTATTCGTTTTGCGCAAAATAAGACGAACAGAAAGGCACACAATATTGATTCGATTGAGTGCATCTGATCATCATTGATTACAAATACATGAATACCACAGCAAATTCAGAGCGGATAATTAATAGAAATACCAAAATAAAAAAGTGGCAAACAACTATTTGAAAAATAGTACAGCCCAAATTCACAAGTCCCGTCAGATACAGTCATAATCATTGATTACGTTAATTTTTATTGATGAAGTGGATAGACTGTTTTTTTTTCTGTTTTCCATCCTTTCAAATGTGTCTAGAAGAATTTATCGACCGTTTTCGCGTCACACATTCAACTGAGCTCTTTTTAACTTCAAAACGATTAATTTTAATTCCCTCTGGCGAAGACAATGACTCTGAGCATGGATTGTGTAGTTTAAAGCGAAAAATCGTAGTTGAGTTGAATAGTTCAAGTGTTTCTATTTCTTTTTTTCCTTGCATGCAAACACGAATCAACCACTCACCTCGCCTCGGTAATCCACTACAACATCGTGGTAGACGTCGTGATGCTCGTAATCGTTGAATAATTTTCCCGGAAAGGGATTACTAAAGGAGTTTGAAGAAAAAAAGAAAAATCAAGAATGAAAAAAATGATAGTACAATAGTTGAATATTCTTCAATTCATATACATTACATTCGTATAACCGGACCATCCGCATAAATACAGGGGAATGAATATCTCCAGACTCAAACTCATTTATCACTGAAAGCGCACGTGTCCGCAATCAGCGCGGAGCTGATTTGCCAATAATTCTGTTCCCAGTATTCGCCATTGTTTGAAACTAATAATAGGACTTCGTGGATCTATTTATTTATTTCCCTTTCTATCCGATTGACGACAAACGTAAAATGTGATTTACTGACTTCAATACAATAACATCTAAGCAGTTCAATTAATTCAGTTGAAACCGTGATTGCAGCATTTGAAAGAACTAAGCAATGTGCTTCAAAGAAATAAAGCCTCGGGATTGGGGGGGGTCTAAGTTGGAGATAAAGGTGTGTAGTGGACGTTTGTCATATCTCGAGATACGGACCGGACAATATTTGAAAGAGTTTGGATGCAAAGTGGGACTCGTGATTCCATACGCAATTTGGACAGTATTTAGCGCATCCGTAGCCCCGTAACCCACAATTTAGGTAATTTTCACGAATTTAAATTGTGTACATTCAGTGACATCCTATATGGGTTTTTCGATTGCATCAAACGACTGCTTTTACTGACGTCAAGCAACTTTCACCCTAATGGTTCACTAAGTGTTTTGTTACATCTGTATTAGAAAGTCAAACGGCAGTTTCATCCACCGTTTCAAAGAGACATTCGTGAATCATCCCGAAGTTTCCACAGTATTCCCGCCCAAATTCCCAGACAAATATGTGTCAAAGTTCGTACACCTGGTACTGTGCCGTCTGCAGTGGAGGGTTCTGAACAATTGCAAGGTGTAAAAAACCCTAACAGTGGTAAATTTAAATTCGATACATTGAGAAGTGCTAACCAAAGATCTGATGAGTTCAAATTTCCAGTGTGTAAATGCGCAATGGCCCAATGCAGAAATGAACTGCTTCGAGATAATACCAAAAGGGAGCCTCGAAGTTTAGGCTGAATAGTTTACGGATAACCTTTTCAGGTGTCTACAGAAAATATTGTGCTCACACACAACATCAGTAGTATCTTACTGTGTTCGTCCTGGATATGTAGTTGACTCTGTCCTGTAAATTTTGCGAACAACTAGTAAGTCTGACCCAATAATAAAAACGATAGAAAACGGGACATTTCGGCAATTGTACGAGGGTTGAGCAACAGGTTTCTGGATGCATCAAAAATTTTATTTGTCACAAAAATAAGCAATACATTTTCTCGAAGCATTCTCCAACAGCGTTCATGCACAGTTCCATACGCTCAAATCGTTTGCTGAAACAGATCGACCAGGTCAAAGCGGATAATCCTTTGACCAGTTTCACGAAGACCTCCACTGCAACTGTTGGTGGGTCATATAGGATTACACGCATTATCCGGTTGATATTTTGGGACACAAAATAGTCAAACGGAGCCATTTCTAGAATGCAGGGTGGGTAACAACGTCCTGTTTGCATTCTGCAGTCATAAAATCACCGACAACATGGAACCCGTGTGCAGGTGCGTTGTCATGATGCTTTCTATTTTTCACTGAGCTAATGGGGTATCCAGCGTGCGCAAACCCTTTTGCGGCCGAGCTTCTCATATAGGATGGTACGGATTAATCACAATGATGTGTCATTGTCATTCACTCATCATCCTCTACCATCACTGGAATGCCAGCAATATTGTCTTCACCGGTCGACTACACCGTATCTCACCCTCCAAGGACCGTCAGCCATGCTTGAATTCCATGAACCACTTAAACACTGCTTCCGGATGGCGCATCACCACCAAAGACAGCTCAGAAACAATCAACTCTTTTCTTCTGCTACTACTACTACTACTACTACTGCTTCTACTACTACTACTACTACTACTACTACTACTGTAGTCATTGAGAATCATCACCCTCCAGTGACGGAGACTGATTTCAATCCATGCAGTCCAAGTGTAGCACCCCCCCCCCTAAGATTTGTGAGTTGTACTCGGCTGTTTATATTTGATGTAATTGTTGGTGCATTCTCCGAGCTGGAAGTGTTGTTCGCAGACGTTTCGTAGCCAGACTAGGCAACATAATCACCTTCTGTGAAGCGCCATTCCTCAATGAGACCGCTCTTATGGCGTTGTGTTTGAGCGACGTTTCGGTCCCTTCAATCCTATTGGTCAGTTGTGACCAATTACTGTGAATTGATTGGTTGCGTCGTTGTCATAGTGACTCCCCTCTTTCCTCATTGGTCGATTGGCTTTCTTGGGCCAACTATAAACCGGTTTGAATCGGTTTCAAACTGGTTGTAATTGGTTCTGGATCGGTTTTAGCTGCGACAGCTTTGGATCACCAGTGGTTCCTTAGGTAATAATAGGTGGGTTTCAGTTCTATATCTTTGTTTATACAGTCCATCCTGGAGGGCCATGCTTCGATGAATTCCCGCATTGACCTTGTGATTCCTCTTCCGATTATTCTTGCATTGTTCAGTTCGAAGATATGATTCTCAGCATACATATGGATTGAGATTTGAAACTTCTCCTCGTGTCTTTTGACTGCGAATGTGTGTTCATGTAGTCGAGTCATGATTTTTGTGCTGGTTTGGCCGACGTAGGATCTGTCACAGTCTCGACACTTTGATCTGTAAATGACTTTTGAGGAATCTTCTTTTGGCATTTGATCCTTTAGTCTCGATAGGATAGCCTTCACTGTTGCTGTTGTCTTGTGTGCAACCAAAATTCCTAATGGATGTAATAATCTGGTCACCGTTTCCGAGACTCCTTGTTTATATGGTAGTGTTGTTTTTTCAATCGTTGGTCACCCTTCTCGTTGTGTATTTGAGGCTTCCCCCGGGGGTTCAATTGCCGTTCTCTTCTTGAGCGTCGCATGTAAGCAGCGTAGCAAAAAATTTCGTGGTTATTCTTTACGTTGAAACACTTCAAAAAGGTGAGCCTCTTCTGCCTTTTGAAGTTGAACAGTGCTACAGTGCGTTTTTGCTCGTTTGAAAAAATTGTTTTTACTCAGATGCTTTTGTGAGCTAAAAGGTGACTGCTCTGAAAACTGAGGATCTGGTTATTGTGGGATGGCTTTCGGCAGACGTCGGTTTCCAGTTGTCCATCTTTATTTTGTTTGACCAATATATTCGGAACGGTAGTTGTCCGTTCTGTTCCTTCTCCAGGATAAATATGATTCCAGCAAACACATTGTTAATTGGACGATATTTGCTTTTGTGAGTTACAATCGCTGAACATGATTCACAATAGATTACATTTCACGTTTTCCTTGTCCAGTCATCTGCGCCTCGTACTGCCTGTGATGCGTATCCAAAAACGGTTTCCTCAGCCCTCGTAATGGTATGTTGAAAGATATTTTCGTCTACATTTTGTGTGAGGAACAGTCAGGTATCCTTTGTGAAGTGATTGTTCTTCATCTAACCTGATAAGCGATAGTTTATCTTCACACAAGTCCCGTTTTGCTCAAGGCATCACCAAGAGATGCATGCTCAGTCACCCACATATATACACAATGAAAAATAGCATTGAGCTAAAATTAGAGAAGTGGTCACAATAAGAAGAATCTGTCAATTCAGACTCACACAGGCGAAAAGATTGATGCACAGAAGCAGATCCACAAGTAGAGAAATAGTTTTCAGACTTTGTTGATGTTTTCTCAAAAGAGTCATGACTATAAACTCGGTAGCCCAGAAGCAATGGATTGTCGATCTATTTTGAATGATTGTTTTTCCAGTATCGGCGAAAAGAGAATATCTATACCCTCATTTTTCTACAGAACTTTATTTATGTGATCTAAAGATCTTAGTTTCTTGATGGCATTTTTACTTCACCCTGTATGGTATACAATTCAGTGTGATTATCTTGTATCTGACTTCCACGTACCCGTATTGTGAATGCTGCTGCATAAGTCTGTGAGAATCACTAACCAAATCACGAATAGCTTATGTTTTACCACTTTTATTTGAGAAAGCAAACGAAAACCACAGTCTTAAATATTGAATCCGAGCAGCGTCACATGGTTTACACAGGGCTGCTAGAAAGGTATTTTGCCCCTGCATATACCCCTTCAGTACGTTTTACTTACCGCTATCAGTTGCAGTCATTCCGGATTGATACCTTACTTAGTCCAAGCAAATAACTACTTTCTTCGTGCGTTGTTTAGTAATTTTTGTTTCGCTTCCTTCTGATCTGGTGAAATTGCGGTAAACACGCACATAGAATCATTCAAAACCAAATCCACGTGATCCGATCAACGTCAGTTCCTGCCTCAACTGCGTCAAGTCTGAACACCCAGCTGAACCCTTTAATAGACCAAAACAATAGGTATGTCCGAAGTGTGCACAATTAGATGTTGGAGTGAGTTCTATTCAACTCAGCAGAAGTTTGGCAAATTGTCTACTTGGAAGTGGTATGGGGACTGCGTGTAGGTTTAATATGTGACTAACCCAATTTTTCCAAACTAAAAACAGATTTGATAAGCCCAAATCATAGGAAACAAATAGCTGTGGTTCTATATGGCTTAATTAGTTATCAGAGTTCAGCAGCCTGATAGGCTAGTTTAAACACATCATCAATTCGACTTGAATTTTTCAAACCAGAGCAGTAAAGTTGTAAATCCTGACAAAAGAAGTCGCACAGATTCCGCTTGAGTAGCTTAGCACTGAATGAGGAAATAGTATAACCGAGGAAAGCAAAGACTACCACATAGGAACCGGGAATAAATTTGGAAATATGAATATTAGATCAATACACACTCTGAGTGGCTCCCTGGTTAAATCAACGATTATACGAAAACAAGCCACCTAACACTACCCGGAGTGATTGTGATCAGACCTTTGAACACATTAGTGTATGCATCGAATGGACTGAACAAAGCGCTCTGGTTTTCTGGAGCTTATTCAGACAGTAAATCTGATCATATTCCCTTTGGCATGTGATAGTATAATCACAAATCGTAATCTATTCTTCATCGGTAAAAACCAAGGGAAATTAGCCGATTGTCAGCAACTTCTCTTCTCGGCTCCTGTACTCTATGCACATTTTACAATCATTTTATAGAGGATATTCACACTTTAAACGATCTCGTGAGTTTTCACCGTGTAGGGGTATATGAACATGTCTGTGTGTATGTGTGGTCAACAATGTGACAACGAAGTTACCAAATGAGTTCTAATGAATGTATGATTCCAAACATCTCTTGAGAAACCGGACACTTTGATGTTACACAATGGTTTAGTATGGATGTTGTCAAATTGACTGCCAGTGTACCAAAACACTGTTATGCAATAATAATAATCTATCTCGATCGGATTTGGGAACGATATATGGTACTTACTCGGGACAATTTGCCACATCGTCGTACATGATTGTCACGATATTTTCCACAGGTATCCCGTTGCGTCGCAACAATTGGTATGCATGACTGACATCAGCCTGTTCAGAATAAATATAGACATTGATGTGCGGAGGGAAATTGGCAGATTTGGTGTTCGAACTGAAACATCGCACCAGAAGAATATTCTGTTCTAAGTTTGACCACATTAGGTCACATGATTTGTATTATTCAGATAATTTAGTACTGAAGTTTCCGCTCTGATGACAGGCTTGTTTACTCTGGTCATGGGTTATCTGAAGAATCAAGGTTCACAAACGTATACCGATTTGGACTTGAGGATTCAGTCAAACCTCATTCGTATAGATAACAGGAACCATTAAACCTGACTGCTATGCCAATCGTGTTAAATGTTTACTAACTGCTGATCAGCCTTTATTTTTCTTACTTATCCGAGAAAATCCAAAAGAATCACTCGGATTGTTGTTTATTGTCTGTGTGCTCAGACAGGTTAATCCAAACTTTGCATTTATTTCATTCAAAGCATTTCACCTTGATACGGGCAAAGTGGTAGTAGACCCAGCACCAGAAGGAGGATCGGTCCAGTAAAGTAGCATGCAACGCAGTATATAATCAGTCAAATGGGAAAATATCTTCCACATGACAATGTGCCCCGCATCGGATTCACGATTGAACCAAAATGCTATCAATTTCAGGTGCATTGCCTGAGAAAAATTAGAAACAGTAACCGTACACATGATGCAGTCAAACAGAAAGAAAGAAAGAACACCTATACGGAGAATCTCACTTTCAGGTTCCCCCTAATGCCCGCCGTCCACAGGTCTCGTAGATCCTAAACGCACCATTATGCAAACGGAACAAAATCGTTGCCGCATTCCAGTTACCTTGACCCCGCCGCAATCTAACCGACGAAGCAAACGACGATGTCAATCCGGTGAAGATTATGCAACATAGTGTGACACGCTTTAGATGAAAAGTTCATTGGAAATTTCCAGAGTTGATCTTGGCCTCCCTTTCCTCAAGTTCCTTTTACCCCTATGGATCTTGACAACACATTGTTGTTCTTTCGGATTTAACGTCAATGAACCAATCATAATCAATTTTACATTCTATATAAACATAAATGTAAAGGCCGGAAGAAGTTACGAAAACAAGCATGTTCGCTCCATTGTTTGACTTTTTAAATTCTTATGTGAATCTTCCATGTTTAAAGACTAAATACCTCCCCGAATCGCCAGGAAGTGCGGTAGCACATATAAACTAACGAACTGTCCTATCGTGTAACATGCTATACAGGACGGGAAGAAACTAGCTTGACCCCTCTTTTCGTTCTGCCAGGCTTGCTAAACAGTTTTCTAAAAAAGAATGTAACAAAGAACAACAAGAAGGCACGTGCAAACAAATTCATTGGATCCGGTGTAACGCATTCAGTGCGTGATATTTTTCCCTTACAAACATATTAGTTTAAAGCACGCATAAATCAAACGCGCATAGGTCACGCACCTGATGTCGATAGTTTGACCAACCGTTTGAACCAGCAACAAGTACAGCCCAGTGTTTCTGTGTGTTTACCCCGTGTCCGAGGGTCCCGCAATTAAGCAACATAATAATGCATAGACAGAGATGCATAGCTGTCTCACATTGACATTACGCAAATGATTAGCATACCCGTTGTTCGCGCTTTATAGTCCGCCAGNCCAGCCTCTAGCCGATCATCCATTCTATCCAGTGCAGCACTGACCAGATTAAGTTAATCACGTGGTGTAGGATGACCATCTCTCAGTTTGATGGTCAAAATATCCACAGGAACTTGATGCAAACACAGATGCCAGTCCAATACAGTCTGTGCATTTGGATGAACAAGTTTTACTAGCGGATCCGACACTTGTTTACTCGTTTTGGTCTGCATCGTTACTCGTACGATGGATCAATGTACTNTGTTTATGTGAACGTATGATATACTCAGTTCCATTGTATGTTTAAGACATAATTATTTCAAAAGATCTGTTTCCTGTGTGATTATGGGTTGCAAAATAGAGTTTTGCTCAAACCTCAAATTGTAACAACTGAGAAAAAACTACTACACATGGATTACGATAGCATTTACAAATCAAGTTAACAGTGCCACAAGAAATTGTTCTTTTATTGCCCTGATCAAATTAAATGTTGGACACATCAGTCACGTGATTGTAGCCCTTTCAATTTTGTTTACTACTTTTCATCGCGCTAGCAACATATATATGGAAATGCTACGTTTTGTAAATACCTATAGTGAACGATTCAGGAGATCATACAGACAGAACAGGTTCACGTTTCATCTATAGCAAGCTATCCTAGATTGTCAAACTTGCATTTCACAAAGTTCATTCTCCATCGGGGAACCAAAGATGTTTTACAGCT
>UZAN01049492.1:0-14299 GCA_900618425.1 Echinostoma caproni
TCGCAAACAGTGGCGTTCGTGCATCTTATCAATTTCTCTGTAGCATTAATCCACTGAACTTCTGCATTTTCTGTTCGACTCCACTTTCAACTTTCCTTTTTTCTCGTTTTCTTTGTCCAAATGGGCAGCCGAAAGATGGCAACCCAAAGCGGCGTACGAATATGCCTGGTAATGGTTGTACAAAGTGAAAACTGAAACTGGTGTGGCTCAGTGCATAATTGTAGGTCCTTTTGGACCACGTGGGTATAGTCTGATCATGCACTAGTTTTGAAGCAGTGCACTCTGCCACTGACTGGCCGGCGACGAATTGAGCGAATTCGTGTAGCTCATCATCGGCTATCTGTTCCATCAGTTCATGTACACCATGAATCAGAGCTAGTGCGTGCGCTAAGCGCGCCTCAACATTGTGATTTAGATGAGCCGTGGGATCAGGTTAGACGAGCAATGCATTCCGCAGCGATTGTTGCTTGCGGGTTTGAGCCTCAAACCCGTCAGAGGCATTGGATATCTCAGGAGTCAGTAGTTTTTATGGGGGAAAAACGACAAATCCCGACCTTCCAGGATCAAAATAGAGTTAGGTGGCATCTACAACGTCTGCTCACGAAGAGCCTCAAGAAGGACCGTGAGAAGTGGTGGGCAACAATAGCTAGTGAAATGGAAGTTGCAGCTGCATCTGGAAATATTCAAAGACTGTTCAGACTAATACGCAATACGGGAGGTCGGCGAACTGCCGTTAGTGAAACATTCTGCGATAAGAGGGGACGAGCAATTCACAATAGGGATCAACGACTCGATCGCTGGGCAGAATACTTCAGCGAACAGTTCAGCCGGCCTAGTGCTAACCAGGCTGCTTCATCTGCAACTGAAGCTCCGTGGGAGTGTCGTGCAATCCTCCAGCAGAAGCAGAAGTTCGGTCTTGCATGCAAGCTCTAAAGCGAGGAAAGGTAGCAGGACCGGATGAGCTCCCTCCCTCTCTTTTCATGGTTGGGTAGATAACCCCGTAAGCTGTATTACTACCCTACTCCGCAACATTTGGACTCAGGAACACATTCCTTCATCTTGGGGCGAGTCACTGATCGTTCCCATTTTCAAGAAAGGATCTCGCAACGATTTCGAAAACCACCGCGGGATCAGTTTGATCCCGATCGTCACCAAAGTGCTAGCTTCGGTTATACTTCGACGTCTGACGCCCTTAGGAGAGACCAACATCTGTGAACAGCAAGCCGGATTCCGGCCTGGTCGTGGATGTATTGATCAAATTTCTACGTTGCATCAGGTCCTTGAGCTGCGTCAAACCCACCATCGGCCAACGATCGCAGTATTCCTTGACCTGAAAGGAGCCTTCGACTCAGTTGACCGCGAAGCTCTAATGGGCTCCCTTCTTCGAAAAGGAATGCCCCAGAAGTACTTTAACCTACTGAGGTCACTGTACCCATAGACCTCCAGTCGTGTAATGGTTTACAACAATCTAAGTAGGCCGTTCGTCACCAGCAGCGGCGTCCGTCAAGGATGCCCTATTTCACCGTTCCTGTTCAATTTCGTCGTACCGAAATACTGGAGGGCGCACTAAGTGGACTCCAAAACGTTGAATGGGCAGCTAGAGAAAAGCAGTGCGATTTAGAATATGCTAATGACATCGTCTGTCTGTTCGAATGTATGGGGAACGCGCAAAGCGCACTTGATAGATTAACAAGTTCAGTAGCCACATTCGGTATGTGCTTTGCATCTTCAAAGTGCAAAGTGATCCTGCAGGACTGGGTGTGGTCTACTCCAGCTTTGAAACTAAATGGTCAGGATTTGGTTGTGGTGGATTACTTTTCCTACTTAGGTAGTTGCGTGACCAATGACGGTAACGCAGCAAAAGAGATAACCGCCCGCATTTCCAAGACTCGAGCAGCACAAGCAGGACTGAAACACCTTTGGCGTAAACGCAACGTTTCACTGAAGCTGAAAGGTCGTGTATATTTCGCTATCGTTCGTTCAGTCCTACTTTATGGTTGTGAGACCCTGAATTTGCGAGTAGAAGACATCTGTCGACTGGAGGTTTTCGACTATCGGTGTTTACTTAGTTTAGCCCACGTTGGATGGAGCGAACGGGTTAGTAACTTGGAGGTAAGTCGTCGTGTGTTTGGGAGTCTAACAGGTATAAACCTGCTGGCACATTGAAGTCACATTTGTCGGCTTCACTGGTTAGGACACGTATTACGCGTGCCCAGCCATCGTCTGCCGCACCGCGCTTTATTCGCTGTAGCTAATCCGGGCTGGGGAAACCGCGTGGAGGTCAACAGATGACGTGGAGACGAGGCATGAGGAAATGCACAGAACCATTAGGTAGAGAAGTTGTCTCACGCCTCCCAGGATGGGGTCCGAAAGACTCTACGAGTTGGCTGGAGACATTGAAGGATATGGCAGTGAACCGGCAGCAGTGGCGTTCTTGTTGTCATTTCTTATCAGGCCAGAACACTTGAAACGGTATGTATGCAGAGTTCGATTGTGCTCTCTGTGTGTCGACCATAGAGGTTCACCTTCTTCTCCCTCTCTCAAAGTAGATCCAATCTCTGTCCACCTTAAATTTTACCACTAATCTTGTATGCATTGCGAGTTTGGCAGAGATCAGTGAAGCTCGCCTCACTGTATTTCGCTGTACGATGATGATGATGATGATGATTGTGCACCAGCTGTAGGCATTCCCGCGTGTATTGTTTAATCTCACCATACATCAATGCAGGATGTTTGCGATAAACCACCTCGTCACTCAGCGGGCTACAAACCTTGGTTGAAGAGCATAGTTTAATACCGGACTCAATTCACAATGATCAAATAAAATAGCCAGGGTCCGGTTTGATGGTATTAACCATCAGACCTAGACTGTGTTTAAATCTTTTAGATCAATAATCGTTAAACATAGTTAGTTGGCTATTTGTATCTTCCGCGGAGTGTGCCGAAAAATTACCAACATGCCACGCGCGGAGAGCTTCATCAGCGATAATCTGCCCAGAATTTCCCAAGAAACGTTTTCAACGACCGTTAGCCATGTGGAGCACAAAATGCCCATCCTTTGCAGGTTCATCAAGAAACGCCCTTCCGTTCCGCAAAGAAAAACTGCCAGAAGTATGTACCGAGCGACTTCGTCTTTGTGCAAACTTCGTGCCCTATCTGAAGAAGATAAATTCTCTCTTTGGTTTTCCACCAAAGCTGAGGCGATGCATCGTATCCTGTTTGTTCACGAAGCTTACGATGTAACCAAACGTCTCAGACATTTTATGAAGAGCCATATGACCAAGGCGCTTTTTTCAGATCAACCCTCGGAGTTTCAGGATTTTGTCGGTCATGATCGAATGTTACAAATGTATTGGTCCATGGTGATCAGACAGGACATTAGACTTGCACTTCTACAGGCCTTGCAAATGTGCGCATTGCATATACAAATGAAGTCGAACCTGGGGCGTTCCTTAAGATGGACAATGAAGCAATGATTAATCGGATGGATGGGGGTAATCTTCGCTGGTTCGAAATGTTAAGAAGTATGATAATGAGCACGATAATGTCGGTGCACTGTGTGTATGTGCGCGCGTGCGCCGTTCAAGCACACATCAGTGATGTGATACAGGAATGCACCGCAATATCCTATAGACTGTTATCTATACGAATATTGAATAAAGCGTGATATCTTCATGCTTTGAAAACGGAAATAAATGTGATTCCGGCAATCATGCAAACTTCATACGGTTTTTATCATTATTTGGGTTTTGTTTGGAGTTCTGAGGCTTTGTAATATGTGGTTATTAGGACTTCTGGTAGTTGTTTCTTTACAATCAGTATTGCAACATCTCCCATATCTTCATAACATGATAAGAATGCTCGTTTACTGTCTACATCCACGCACCCTGTTTGACGGTACTGGCCAAGAATGAAAGGAAACTCACTCAGGTCTGACTGAGGCATAACGGACGATAGTGTACGAATTAACAAATACACATTTTCCCCTATCAAACTCTATTTGCTCTTTGTAGATTCATTCATCACTAACAGACTGCACCTTGTGGGGCTTGTCCCCTTCTACGCCCCCATTAGCCACACAGGATGGCTTCTATCGAGCTAGGAGATCTTATCATGCCTGGAAGGTCCAAGGGTAGAGGTCAGACAAAGTCCAGTCTCCTTATCCTCCACGTTGGAGGTTCGAATTGAATTGGCATCTCAGTCTGTAAAATGGTAGAGGGGTAATCGATCCAAATAATTGGGTCTCCATTTCTCTTTATTCACAGCCTTGCTGTTAAGTCGTTATCAGAACTAAAGGCTTTGGACGAGAACCCTAATCGTTCTCCCGCTTAGTGTTTAGACTCCCTAGCAGTACCCGTCCATCAAACCCCAATGAAGACACAAATAAAAAATAATTCCATACTGCATGGGTCGTCGAGCAGGATAATCAGGACTGCGCTGCCCATTACATCGAGTGGGGTGGGTAATGATATGTGGGCTACTGCTCAGATATCCCAACCTTTGTTTAACTCTTTGTCTTCCGTACCCAACCCTCTCCCTTTACCCCTTCTTTCGACCCGTAACATTCCCTCAGACAACTTGATCGTCACTCACCAAAGGTCGTTGCCAAATAGCAGTGTAACTAGTTTTTCTGTAAATAAAGTGCAGATTCTGAGCGTCGTCAATCTCAATCTGAGTAAGTACGTAAGTACTCTTATGCAGGTGTTTCAACAGACGTATCTTGCGCGTACAATGGACTCTTTGGGAATTGATGTCTGTTGCGTATCGGAGACACAAATTCAGAATTCTAGTATTACAAGCCATCTGAATGCGCCGGGTCTGTCCTCGAAGTATTTCCTTCGCACATCAGGGGACGATAAAGCCCGCTCACTGGGTCAGCCTGATGTAGGGATCGTACTAAACGTCAAGGGTACCCTATTTAGTCATTCCTGTTCAATTTCGTTGTAAACTCTATACTGGAAAACTCACTAAATGGTCTCCAAAATGTAGGTATTGATTGGGCAACTGGAGAAAAGATGTGCAACTTAAAGCATGCCAATGACATCGCCTGTCTGTTCGATTGTATGGAGGGTGCGCAAAGCGCCGTTGACAGACTTTCAAGTTCTGTAACTCCATTTGATATACGCTTTGCACATTCAAGTGTAAGTTGATGCTGCAAGATTGAGTGTCGTCTATCCCCGCTGTGATGCCTGATGGCCAAGACTGGGTGATAGTGAATTGTTTCTCCCACTAAAGCGTACTTGGTAAGGCTGCAATTTGTCGGGCCTAGACCCAACCAGATAGCTTAACTTAGGCATCGAGTGTATTTAATAAATATGGTTGTTGACCGAAGTTAGTGGCCTGATCGTTTCGAATTCTGCTGTTTTCCCATTTCTCGTCTTAAACCGACGTGTAAAATCGTAAAATCTCATGTAACTGCTGCGCCTTTAATTATCTCATAATCCTCTTCTCCACCCACCAGTTGTTCAGTCATCAATCCTCCAAACATGTTTTCAATAGTGCCTATTTTTGTGTTTGATTTTCTATAATGTAGACCCATGCTAATGCCCCAAGGAGCGCTGGTTTTGATCGAAATGTTTCACTTCATTCTGGAGCTCAGTGTTCAATTTTTTGCTATTTCAGTGAAAGTTTTATTTCCATCTGCCGCCAGTGATGTCACATTTTCCAATACCAGTCTTGATTTTATCACGCTTTGAGAGATTTCATCACGCCAGCTCTTATGCAACTTCGGAACGCAGGTTGGAACACCAATGTTGCTACGGTTTTATTCTGCAATCTTGAACAACTTTCAAAATTGACAAACCTTTCGTTTCTTAGGGTCTAATCCTTGGCTGCTGTCAATCTTACAGCACATGCCCCTTCGAACCAACTCACTTGCAAAGCTGCATAGTGTATCTTGCATCATCTGTAGTCTGCTTATATGAACTTCACGCCAGATCTCAGTACGCTAATTAATGCTTTTTGGAGCAGATATTCGGTGAATAAGGGACGTTGTTATTACATTTAATGACATGCGTTGTTGTGCAACTCTCGAGGTTATGTATCACTCATTAGGTTTTGGGTCAAAGTAGTTCTCGTATTCTATCACTTGTCTTGTTACACTCACTCGGGTTATTTTATCCCCCTCTTTAACTAGGTGAGTTCTATGATCTAACTGACTGGTTAGTACGTTTATGCACAATCAACATTATTACAATTGCTGTTTTTTTTCGTTACAGGGAGACAACATTTGGTCATACCTGACTCTCACTTTGATGCTCGTCCCGGCCTTGATCATGACTAGTTTCAGTTTGGTTTGGTATTTTTTGGATCAAAAAGTCCGAGTGGATCCTCCTCGAACTTGTCGTGCATGGACTCTCCGGTTATTCTTCCATGGTCTGCAACTTGCACCACTGGTAAGGTGAGCGATCATTTCCTTAGGCTCCATCGTTCTCTTTCCTGTACGAAGACCGCTGCGGGTGATCGAGAAGTTTGAATTTACCATCTGTGTTCTCTCTCTCCCTGTGTGTGTGTGTGTGTCCGTCCTTGCGCTAGACAATAATTTTCTTATAAATGTTAGCTATTTGTTTTTTTTTAGTCAGAAATTCTTCCGTCCGTTTACCGTATTCTTTCAAATCTTGATTTGATGTGTTCAATACTTCTGTTATTTGTTTACCTTTTCGTCCTCAGTTCTTTACTCAAAATAATACACTGATAATCATTACTAGATTTTCGAGGAATCAATCAACTAGATTTTAAAGTGATTTTCTTCGCCTGAGCACCAATAACCATATTAACGCAAAAGCTGGGATACATAACACTGCTGTTTCAACCTTGTGACGCAACAAGTTGAATCAGCTGTGCAGCACTTTCCTACCTTTCAGTGCATATCTTTACTGTGCATACGAAAAAAATGCTACAGCACTGATCTTGATGTATTGAATTCAGTTAGTGACTCGCTGGGTTCCCCTTCAAATATAGTTTTTTTTCGAGGGCTAGAATCCTCGGTCCGAACATCCCCTACCACCACTACCATCCAAAACTAACGCTCAAAGATACGTGGTTAACGGTTGTAAGAACTGCACTGGTATCATGTAAGTTTGTCAATGTAATGTCATCATCTGGTTGATTTCCTGTGTTGTTTCTTACATCCAGTCGAGAATCCTTGTGGTTTTCAATAAGCACCGACTCCGTTTAGTTTGACCGTGCAGTACCATTATGGGCGGTGGTGGCCCGGTGGTAACGTCACCAAATTATCACCCCGGGGATGTGTTAGAATCCCACCACCACCGCCTGAATCCCTATTGTGTGTGCTGAATGGCAGCCCTTTAATTGGTCGCTTCCTCCTCCCTGATAATTGTATCATTGTTTATTCAATAAATGGAAGAAAAATAAAAATAAAAGAAATTGCTGTTGGTACTAAAGCGTTTCGAATTTCTTCACTCTGTATGCTGAACCATATGTTAGAGCATATACAAAGACTCCTTCTAACGAGGAAATTCGGTTTCAGCTTATCCAGGGCTACCATTTCTATAAATCCACAAGATAGTTACTTATTTATTAGTTATTTATTCGATGAACAACATCGGATAGGAATAAAGGAGGTAACAAAGAACAAAATATCTTTTTGATTATTGTACAATGTGAATTACAGTAAACGGGGAAATCCCCATGGGCAAATAGCATACTATAAGGGGGAGAGTAGGGGAACATTTACGTAAAATCCAGTTCATTGATTCTGCGTTTAAAAAGTGTAAGATTGTAAGTTGGGGGAAAAAAACAACAAGGGGGAGGGTGTTCCACAGTTTGGCATTTCGGGGAAAAAAGACGATTGGAGTAGAGAGGTACGACATCTGGGAACAGAAACTTGATAAGGATGACTAGATTCCTGTGTACGAGATGGACGGGTAATAGTTGCAGGAAGAGGAACCGCCGAGGCAAGTTCCGAAGAACAAAAACCAAAATAGTAGCGGTAGAATAGGGAAAATGAAGCAACTGCCCGACGATGGGCTAGCGACTGCGGACTGGATATTAGAGAAGGATCATAGATTAATCGGAGGGAAAGGGAAGAGGACGAAGCCCCACCCCGCACGTGACTACAATACTCAAGAGCGGGCGGATTTGAGCTTTGTACAATAGTAAAAGATGAGCTGGGGTGAAAAAACGTCTGGCGCGAAATAGAAATCCAACCTTGCGCGCAGCACGAAAAGCAAGCTTAGCTATAGAAGGGGACCAGCATAAAGAAGAAGGTATAGGCAATCCAAGAAGGGAAACAGAGTTTAGGGAACGCAGTTGGGTGGAATCACGATAAATGGGGAAGAACGAATGGTGTTTTAGAGAGCTTCGCCAGCGACGAAAGGCTGAATGTTTCAGGCGCACAGCATGGTCACATACATGGGTAAACCACTCAGGGGTTCGGAAAAGTACTGAATAAAAAGATGCATACCTTGAAGAACAATGTCGGTGAAGTTGGAAACAGATTTGGAAACATCCGAAGAGAAACAGCAATCGCTCCAGAGATAAGCGGCTAGGAAATCACGGAAACCGTCCCAGTTGGCTGATTTGTAGCCTCAGAGTGTGTTTTGGGGTGGATGATGGCTCGGGGTTTGAAAACCTAAGAGAACAAGAAACAATACAGTCATCTGATGTGCCAAGAGGAGGGGACCAATATCTGAGAAGAAAGAAGGGACCGAAGTGAGAATTAGGTCGAGGGTGTGGGCACGATCGCCAGCTCGATCAGGGACACTTGTGGGGAGGTCAACTAGTTGGCTCATGTTGTTGACCAAAGCCAAATGTTCGGCCTCGAGCCCAAAAGAAGAAGTATCAGATGAATGTATCAATCAGTTGTGATTGTGAACGTTAAAATCTCCCAAGATGGTGACACGGCGGTTGGGATCGGTTGCAAACAAATGTTCAATGTTCGAAGGTAGAAAATGAAAGATGGAAGAGTTGCAGCTACTGAGGGAACGATACAGAACACACAAGTAATGATTAAAGGAAGGAAGTCGGAGTTTCAGCCACATCAGCTGATATTCACTATTGGGAAAGTCAAGATTTAGGATCCTGGAGGCGGTGACTGATTGGTGAATAAAGGCGCAGACACCTGCTTTGGGTAGAAAAGAGGAATGGAGAACGTAGGTGGGGAATTGAAGGTGGGTGGTATCTGACGAAGGGGAGCTTTGTGTTTCGGTCAATAAAAGAACGAGTGGAGAGGAAGATTGGAGAAAATGATGTACAGAGTCAATATTGCGGTTCAGTCCGCGAATGTTGGTGAGGGTGATGAGTGCTTGTTTACAGTCTGAGTGCCTAGAGCGAGCGAGAGTACGTGATTTTGTATATTCATGGTTATGTTGTGAGGAAACTGGCAACTATCATCCTGAAACTTGGAGTGGCGGACCACATAAGGCTCCAGTAGACTAGGCATGGTAATAAGCCGGGCGACGACAGAGCCGTCTACCACCGATTGGTTAGTATTTTCGTGGTTAATTCTTCATCGGTGATCGCCAGCCCGACAGTCTGTTTATCTCTTCCGTGGTTGCAAAGATAAATCTTTTAATGCGCTTGCTGATGCCCTGGGAATCCAACAGCCGTTTCTTGGAGCGTCCAAAATACTCACAAGTGTGAGTATTACCTCACCATTATTCCTTCCACATTTTTATCATATGTCCGTATCGTACTTCACTTAGAGCAATCGAGTTTGTCAGACAGCAAATGATACCTAACGATAACTGTTTTGAGTTGTGAAACGTGAAACAATATTAACACATTGGATAGTACACGGAATCGCACTTATCTGTTTTACAATTGCTACCTTTCCAGGTGATATTTTCCTTTCGGTTATTGTTGTCCTACCAGTGGTGTTAATCATTCGGATTAACAGGTGCATGCTCGATTACGAGTTATTAGAAAAGAACCGATAATCACCCGTTTTTCCGATTGTTTGCACAACTCAACGTCATATTGCGACAGTGACTGTTATACATGGACACCTCAAGACGTAACACAGCTTCATCTAATGATTTCTGCACAAAATTATCAGATTCATACCTTGTAATGCTAATTTGACCGATTTACGGTTTTCTTATGGTTCGAGTGCTCAGATGATTTCTGACGCTTCTTGTTATTACTCACCATTGTGTGACAGAGTGTAGAACGGACTATCTCTATGGTCAAGAGCATCCGTTGCTCTCTTACGGTAACTCAAATCCTGAGACTGAGGGGAGAACCACACGAGGTCCTGGTGGGATGACTAAAGTATCTAGCTGGAAAACAACGTACTTGACTGCCACTAAATTTGTGTTGTGATTGTGATGCCCGGGTTCGGAATCCAAATTTTTTAGTACGTTTTTGACACTAACCTAAATCGTTTGTCCACTGTCCATTGAATTAACATTGATTCTCCATCCTTCTTGATTAATTTCGCTCATAATGGAATTACTCACGTGGTCTGGCATTTTACGTTTCGTATTTTTTTGCGTTTCCTTCCTTGCCAAAGACAGTTTCTTTTACTTTCACCTTAGTGTTAGATCAGGTGACCGATTGTTTTAGAATGAGTAATTTATTGGTTCAGCATCATACATAGGAAACAAACCTGTCGCAATCAGATGATTTTGTGTAGCTCACAAAATTCGTATAAATCACCCTAGTTGTGATCTCCTTTTTCAAATACTCCCTATTATTATTATTATTCTTGTCCCTTGATAACCTTTGATTGGTGTCAGTCTTTAAAAGTGATGTTAAAAAGTCAGTATTTTAACAAAGAGGGTCGAATTAATCCCCACCGTTTAAGTGCAAGATACAATCAGGGGGAGCAGTCCTGGTTAGTTAAATGAGATCGTAAAATTTTTGTACTTGTATTCAGGGCACGTGCGTGCCCCCAACGTGATCAACCGAAGTAAGGAAAACGTTCGCATTTCAATGAATAGTTGAATGCTACTGACGAGTAGTGAAATAGATGCTTTTCCTATGGTGAAAAGTTGGTGGTGCCACGGGTTGTCGAAAGCTACTCTAGCTTTCTCTGCTGATGATGTGATTTCCTTACCAACACTACCTCCAGTTGGGATCAAGCTTTAGGCTATCTTCAGCTGATCCCTACGCAAGCGGAGTGCAGGCACAAGCTCCTGCCAGTCTTATACAAGCAATTTTCCTTTGGCTGGTGAAAAACATGTGCCATATCTGGATACCTCAATCACTAAGCAGTTCAAAATATGTTGGCCTGACTGTGCATTGTCGTCCAGGGTTTCCATACTTTTCAAATATTCCGTTTCTCAATAATCAGGTTCACATTGCTGGCCCATCGATAGAATTGAATGTTCAAAAACACAATGATTGTTGGTTTTTGAAAAGCATGACGGTGCTCTTAGAGACGTGGTCAGTAAACGATTCCTCTACGAGGAGGGAACCTGTTCGATTTGCTGAACCTTGGAGGCAGCAACTTGTGGTTCTCTAGCGAGTTTCATTCTGCCATCTTTCATTGGAGTTGGGCGAAGGCTCTCCTAGTCTGGTGATTTGTGGCGTCCCATAGACGAGTTTTCTATACAAATTCGCTCATTCAAGGGTGTTGTCGAGACAGAACGTGGAGTGAGCACCGGGTTAGCTACGGGGAAAATTGTCGCTGAGGCTGTGCAAGATGACGCTGCTAAATGTGATTAGACAGACCGTCCGCTTCTCAGATCGTTTCCCCATACCCAAATGAGAAGGCGACAGTGCGTTCCATCTTCAATGCTCGTTGCAGCCACCAGATTTCATGGCCTCTGCGTAGGCCTGTTTTTATTTGAAGTCTCGTTACAAGTCGTATTTTGGTATGTTCACAACCGACATTCGTTGAGAAGGCACAACGGCTTAATGAGAATCTGTGGTGCTACGAAACGAGACACAACTCAACAGGTCAACTGGATGCGGAGCATTTTTGATAAAAGACCGATGCTGATTGATTTGGCCAGTTCTAGTTTTTTCAGGTAGCATGTTTTGAATGGTGATTAGGTCAGCTGATTGGGATAGCTTATCGCAATCCAACTGTCGCCATGCCGTAGTACACCTGCAGCTCAGTGTGAGCCGATGCTTGGTTGGATGCGAGGGAGGGCTGCAGCACAACCGGCAGTCGTGTATCCAAACTTGCTACTGGTCTTTCACAGCGTGGGAAACGAGTCGAACCAACAAAATGAAGAAACGGTTCCTGTCTTTTGGTCTACTAATTTCGCTTCCGCTGGGACATGTGAGGATAATCTTCATGGTACGTTCTTTGGGTAATTTGTCACAGTGGGTTCAAACCACGGACCTCCGCTCAAACGTCGTTATTGATAGTGACCTCCTTTGTTGACCAGAGGCGAATCCACTCACCACATATAAGTGCCAAATCCCGGCCTATATATATATATATATACGCATGCCACAAGTTTATTTCTCGTAAGTATCAGCTTTGAATCCGGCGGGCTTTAGCACGTGTTATCGCAAAATTTCTTTATTGCTTTACTACAGTTGTAGCAAACTCCTCAGTTTGTTACGGTCCATCAATCCACAATGCCATCCAATCAGGATCAGACATTCCTGTCGGTCACTATAATGGTCTGTGGAGTCAACAACGTGGGTTTTTAAACCCCTCCTGGTAGTTTCGAACCGGGGATACCCTGTCCTACCGGAATCACAAGCTAAAAACGAGGCCAGAGGTCCGCGTTAGCTGCGTAGGTGACGGTTCGGAACAGGGTAAAGTAAAAGATGTACGACGAAAATGTATATGGATAAATATTGCCAAATGCAAATAGTGGACTAGTGATTAGTTAAGGATATAATATTTTTTCTTCTTTAATGGATACGAAAAACAACAGATTTGAGTTGCTACAAACCTCCGAGCTGACGACTCAAAATTCGCGGCTACTTTTCAATGTTTGAGTGAGTAGATTCGGAGAAATGCTTATCAAACGTGTTAATGGTAGTCGTATTACCGATGGTAAACGTTATGTGGGTCGCGTCACCACTCCATTGTGTGCGATGTTTGCAAGTTAGTCGAATTGTTTCAAGTAATCAGCTTATTTGCAACTCCGTAGACAGGCAGTCAAAATGAAGGTAAACAAGTCTGAGGTCAGGTCCTAATAACCGATTACGGATGGAGGAAAAATACTTTGGTCCACTCTTGGACTGGTGCAAACGACTGTCAGGGATGCATAAGTCCGTCCACATGCGTGGATATGCACGTCAAATTGTTATTGATGGTCCAGTCAGTGGGTAGATTTCGCTTGGTCCAATCTTCCAGTTCGACCGTTTACCCCTGAAAAAGGTTCGAATCTTTCGGTCTGGTTTTCAGCCTGTCTGTTTTGCGGATCATCGCATAAGCAAATAAGTTGCTCTGTATATTCTCCTGCTTGGCAATCGTTGTGGACGTAACTGTTTTCTACGAANGATGACCTCATGGCCTTCACGCACGGATTTACCTGGAACGTGGAAACTCCTGTGCCAGTTTTGGAAGAAAGTCATTGGAGCGCACCCTCGTGGTTTTCACATTGCCAAATGTTGCCGAAAAAAAGGAGGCATCCATTCTTTGACCCAGACACTGATGTTACGCCTTGACAACGCCGAACATAAACGGAACAGTTTTTTGTTGTTTCTGCAGTCACATGTCGGGTCCGTACGGTAAACACGAATTGCCGGTCAGGCGGCTACATCTATCCCCCCGAAACATTCTGTGCATTCAATTGCTGTGTGTAATGGTATGTTCAGTCCACACCTAATATTGATCCCTAGTTATTTCACTTTGTGTTGTGACTAGAACATGCTTATATCTGGTATCCCTTCCACGCGTATTTTTGGTGGATGTGTTCACATTTTCGAGATTGGTAAAATATACGGAAAGCAGGTTGAACGCAAAACGACCTAACGGATCATCTTAGTCTATAAGTAAGGTTCTTTCAAGCTGTATTATTTTGATTGCCCACTGTTATTATTTTCATGACGGAAGTTCAGAATTTCTCCTCTCCGCGTAATATTTCTACCTATTTCACACTAGATGACACTATTCTTTTGTAAAATGCACCTTATTTGCTGCAACTCTCTTCCAGTCAGACTTTGACCCACTTTGACTGATCCTCAATGCCATAAACATCGGTCTTTCAAGTTGTGACCGTCTAAAATATTCATAGCTTATTCCTTTTATCGAACGCTTGTTCATCTCAGTTCAGACGGGTCTAGTTTCAAAAGTACATTATTATCTACCGTGATTTAATGATAACACATAGGCAGCAATTAGTGATGGAAATTCGTTAGAACAGAGAGAAGACAAATACTGCGAGATGTTAACATTTCTTTTAATCTCTTCAGTCGCTACAAC
>UZAN01049497.1:0-22034 GCA_900618425.1 Echinostoma caproni
TCGGAATGTGGAAGAAAACTATCTTCGCCTTATTTAGCCATGAAAGCAGCAGATTGGAAAACATATATAACAACTTTTATAAAATAAATATGCATTTTTCCATAATATTTGTTCGTTCTTTTTTTCGGAATTCTATCTCCGACGTACTTAGCGAGATCGTTCAACTCGAAAACAACCAGTTGAGAGAAAAACCCAAGAAGAGTTTTGTGTGAGCCTACATTAGAGGATATTGTTGTCCGTTATTAAATCAAGTTCTAAGTTTTATTGTGATTATCTGTTTACCGAACCCGCTTCGAAAAGTAGTGCGTGTATCTTAGACGAGTCAAGCGTTGGCCCAGTGTTATTATCGCTAGAGCATTGCGAATTTCCCACATGGCGCACCGGTCCACAACTGAGTACTGAGTAATCCAACTGTACTTCTCATCATTATCTGCCTCTACTTGAGAGAGTATCTTTTATCTTTTTTTCTCAACTTAGCACATTACGGATCTTCAAACGGAGCTCTATGGAATGGACACTTGAGTTGCTCAATGGTATGCGGGACATGGATACCTTTGTGCGGAGAGAAATTATGTTCCTCATTATTATCTATCGGATGATAATAACTCAAACGATTAGACTTTCCCAATTATGGTCGCGGTTTTTGGTTTTTCCCATTTACTCCGATTACTTAAGTAATGAATTGCCAAGGAAACATTAAACTTATATTATGTTTGAAATTTGTCTACCTAAAATAATATTTCAATGAGCGTGTGAAGGAAACACGCGCAACGTGGATAACTATGACTGTTTGGATGATCGACATAATTTCCGATGATTTGGAATATTTATTATGCATTCTGCTGGCTTATTCAAATCGTTCTTGAAACAACACGTCGTTTTCAAGTGTAGTTCATCACCATGAGCGGAAGGATTTTGGATTGCAAATGTGATTATATTTCACATGAAGAAATCGCATACCTCTTCCATAGTGCAGAATCCAATTCTCTACATGTGAAAGTTTAAAACACATTCTGTTATATGATAATGCACGACTCAGGTAGGCCCGGTTGTGACAAAATGCCTTTATGTCCATTTGAGGCTCGAATTCGTGACACGTTGAAAAACATACTTTGCACAGCTCCTACGAACTTTCGGATTCGCTGAGATCAGAGCCACTGACAGCTATTTAGGGCTTTTGACTGCCGATCTATGGTTTCGAACAGAGTCGTAAACCCCGTTTAATTCCTCCATGCAGCATGCCCAATATTCACCCCAAACGCTGAAAGCAATTGAAATTGCAAGACGAGTGATATTCTTTTGATGATGAGATCAGTATCATTATCAAACATTCTACTTATCGTTCCATATTATAAGTAAACATCTACAGAATGTTGTTTGAGATACAGCCACCTGCTTGGCGTGAACGCGACTCAAAGTGGTCAAAAAATGATATCGGAATGTGAAATGAACTATAAAAATGAGAAAAAACCCTACTCGTAAACCGTCCTTTATTGAGGCCTCTTAGCAACCTGTTAAACATCTAACTGATGTTAACCTGTTTCAAAGAACACTCAGAGATTCTCGTGGGAACGTGAACTTTTTTCCCTCCGGGAAATAAAGCCGAACTTCATTCACGTTCCGTAGCCCCCCTTAGACACTGACATTTGGATGAAAAGAGTTTAACGTTTTCCGGAATAAATAGTAATCATACGTGGTTTTCTTGAAAATAGTTAACCTTTTAGGTGAAGCGATTTACGATGTATGCTTACATGCATAATTCTGTCCTAAAACTTGACATCGTGAACCTTTGTGACTCAGTTATAAGGGGAAAGATAATTGTGCGCTGTGAACATTTGAACCGTGGTGCACGTTAAGTACGGAATTCAGTTGGAACATTAGGAGACCACATGTTTAGCGTATTATGACAAAATCTTTGAAAAAAGGTTTTGGAAAGGTCCATGAAATTCACCTAGTGGATGGGTCAATCTGAGAATAACAATACTGTAAGAATGCTCACAAGTCTGCCTCGCGATAACGGGTGTCTTTAGGACGGCTTGTGGTCAGGACGCAAATTTCAGCTGCACAATGAATTCGCAGTTCAAATCCCACATTGGTCGATTTATTTGCTCTTTCATTGGGCTACATTGGAGAACAAATAGGTGAAGTGCTTTTCGAGTTTGACCTGATGAACATAGGGGATTGTGCTCGACCGTGAAGTTAGTGACAGTAGATTTTTGTACTGATTGTACAATTTTGTACAATGATTTCGTTTCCGTTTTTCAAATGCATATAACATGATTTATGAGAGTATTCGTGCACTGGGATTCAGCTCCCGGAACCCTTGAGATCACACGAAATGACAGACTATACTGATCTGCCAATGATCAATCGATTTTGAACTTGTTTGAACTGCAAAATGTTAATTCAGGAATGTTGAACAGTATGGAAGAAAAATCTGTCAGGACTGATACGGGTAAGGAGAAGCAACGAAAGAATGACACTGACGGTAACGGCAGGGGAGAGCATTCAAGCACTGCCGACACGGACCGTCGTAATCGTTCTCCGATCTAACGAGGGATGTTCTTTTTTCACAGTGTGCCAAATTACAGTGTCTTTGAATTCGGCCGTGCCGTTCAAATGCCTTTCCACATGGATTATTCCAATTTGCCCGAAAGACTGTGTGCTTTGGCTCGCGGAGCCAGGTCGTACCGTATGTCATTATACCCACGACCAGTGTGTGAATAAATGATTCGTGTCGTAAAATATCTCTACAGTTCGTAGTGGCAACTTAGGAAATCTGTAAGGGCTATATCCCAAGTAAGTTGCAGAAGCAACAAGTGTGTCAGAAAGTAGCTTATTACATGGAAATTGGCTCTATGTAGGAAACGTGCTACCAACGTATGTATTCCTTCCATTAGCAGTTTCAGCGTTCATTTACTGTTTTGAAGTATTATTTACATCCGTTGATTCAATCAACGTTATGAATTCCCCCAACTAGGATATAACTTCTTTCAGGGGACCTACACACAAACATAGATTAAAAAATCATCAAGCTCTACGGCTTCAGTAGACATCGTGTTGATTATCGAATGCCATCTTAAAGACAAGAGATTGCTATTAACCAGTATATTAAATATAATGGGTAGCATAGCTCCATCACCATGTTTTGTCAAATAACCCTCCACACTAACGCATGTATTCCTTAATGCAAACCCAATCCTTACAAATTACTGGTCAATCATATTTTCGTGTATTAAATTCTCTCCATCCTGTTCTTCAGAAAAATTCTTCAAGTTTTGAAACCATTTGAATCTTGAAGAATTTTCTTGTTGCTCGGTACTTTTAACTGCGTTATTAATAGTTGTCTAGTACGCTTAACTTCAAACACACCAAATAGCCTTCCTAAATGGAATGAACGCCACGCTTGATCAATATTTGAATAACCCTAACAGGTTTTCAGCCTTCGCGCGTTCTTTCATTAGATCCTCTGATTACGTTACTATTACAAATTACTCCAAGTCGTTAGCTGGAATAATCGCTTACTTTTGCTTTTTTCAAAAATGTTATGCAAATAAAAATCCCGGTTGCTGTGACACGTGTCCATATACTCACCCTTCCTTTTTATTTCAATCGGCTATCCTAATTTCTGTCTCAACATTTACAGTCTAGTAATCACATGATATTTAATGCTATGGTTTTTAGTTTCTCCCTAAGGAATGGTTGGAACTGAAAAAAGAGGTTACTGAAAAAAAACTGAGGACAATTAGCCAATAAAAATTCTTACTAAAATCCTCAAGATAGAACCGTGCCGGCTGAACTTCATTTATTCCCAGCATCATTCAAACAAAGGCTATTCAGTAACCGGAGGATTGTAGGTTTGCAGGTCTTCTCCCAATGAATGTTCTTCACCTGTGAATGTGGACTGTGGCTTCATCAGAACAGCTAACTCCATGGCTAGTAGAGGGCTGCAGTAAATTGCGTTACCTGAGACTGTTCCCTCTGTGATTGATTACATAGAGTATGAAAAGAACTGGATATATTTGATCCCTTAATGATTGGAGAGCCGCACCAATTAAAAGCAGGTGTGTGAAAGAATGAACTGGCACCTTGTCACCCGTACATATATATATATCTATATTCAATACCTGATTTCTGTAGAATACCATTATGCCAATTTCAAGCAAAGGTGTACTGAGATTTTGTCCCATAATCTGTACTGTGAGATGCTTGGCTCGTGTGTGCGGCAGGATATCCCTCGTGAACGAATACACCAAACAACCGCAAGTGGGTCGAGTCCCGGTGTGGGCTAGAACCGTCGACAGACAGAATGCTCCCCGTGGAAAGGGTTGACGGAAAGAGAGGAGAATGCAGACACCAATAACGAAAAGGTGAAGTGAGACATAAACACGACTCACACTCAAGCGGAATGGCAAGTTGTCAAGGTCGTTATGGTGCTTAGACCTCCCGGATATTGCTCTCCTGGGTGAGTATAACCAACTTTGCTTAAGCCGTTTAATCTGTTAAACGAACCCCTATCGATGCACTAGGTTTTTCATTGCCTTATTTTGTGGTACAAGATATCAAACAGCGAGGATATGTGATTTAGACTGCATCGGTGCACTGGGGAATCACTGTCATCGTATTTCTGCAAACTATAGTATTGTTTCGCCTACTAATTCCTCTCAGATTTAGCTTCCAAATCAGAAGTTCTTCCGAGGTTCACCTTGTTTTCTTTCTTGTCTTCCCCTCTTTGTCAAGACCCCTTGCTGATGGAGTATATCAGTGATGTTATGGTTCGTTTACTCTGCCCCGCTACCCTCCTACCCTGCTCTTGAACTCGGTAGCTCACGGCGAAGTGGCTAGTTTTTGCTCACAAACGTTTTGTGAACTTGCCTAAATATGTTGATGTTTTATTTGATCTCTGTTTGGGTAAAGCGTACCCCGCTTTTCAGAAGTGCTATCTATTATTCAAATGGGATAAATTCAGGGAATACCAGTTAATCACTTCAGTTCAATTGCCAACATTTTCCTTATTTGATATGAACGCATTGATCATGCTTTCTCTTAAGTGACACGTCTTTCGTTTTTCTGTCCTTCTCCGGAACCTCTTAACCGTTTCTTCATATGGCAGCGGTTTATCTGACTGACTGTATCGACCTCAGGATTTTTCTGGTGTAATGCTTAATTATATCCAGATCAATTAGCTAGTTATCCGTTTGTTGCCGTCTGACCAGGATTCACATCGTCTATCACATTGCTGCCGCAAGCACTGGCGCTTCTGATAACCTTACTGAAAACATTCTGTCTAACCGCTCACACACTCCTGATTCCACCTTGTCTAGATATGTTCCTAGCTATAGTGAATTTCGTCGGGAATAAAGCAAATGAAGCGTGATCTGAGAACTAGGAAGCAGGTATTTCAACCTGGTTGGGTCGCGCCAGCAATACGGATCTATCGACCCAAATGAGTATTGAACCCGGGACTTCCCAGGTAGAATGCAAGCCTACTACTCCCTCGGGGAACACACAGCGGATCAGACCTTTTTCATGCTGCTTTACGCTATAAATCACAACCAATATTTGGTAGCTTATTGAGAGCATTGAACCACGCTCTTTTCGGCACTGGCTTCCGGGGTTGTAACTCGGTTAGAAACTTTCCAACTCAACAAATTGTTACATATTTCTACCTCCTCCCTGTGGCTTGAGTATCGACCAATTCGCACACACACACACACACACACACACACACACACACACACACACACACACACACACACACACAGGCGCACAACTCATCCATGGCACCTCATCTTGCCCGTTATATTTGTGCTGTCCGAACCGCGTGTTTTTATTTGTCCACAATAATACGTTACCTCTATGATTACAATCACAAGTGTGCCGTCTATTTAATTTGTATTTGTTGGTTATTTGACCTATGGATGTATGATAGATCAGTGCATGGGCTGAAATTATCGAAGCGCTTTGAAAAAGGTTGCTATTTCATTCTCATGCAGACCGGTGATAATTTTCACGGCGCGAATTCTTCTGACATATCCACGTGGTATGTTGTTTTTCAGTCGAACAACCCGTTACTTACTTGGACTGTAAACATTGGAACTAGTCAGCATTCTCAGATGCCAGTGCCCTCAACTCTGCATAAAGTGATTTAATCCCCAAAATCCTTTCAGATTTAAATTGGTTTTTAAGTGTCGTGGTACGTGGGGAAACGAATATAACTGAGTATCTAACTTTCAAAATTGTCGCCTCAGTGTTCTTGATAATGATTTTAGCATTTTGAGTTTAACTAAACAAATGTACGTGATGATCAGACTAAATCACAGTGATTCTTGAACGCCATTAGCCCTCCTTCTTTTTCGTATTGTTGTGTTTCTCGGGATGGTAAGCTATATTAAATAATAGACAGCAAAATCCAAGTGAAATAAACGGCAAACGTCTCGTCTTGGCATCGATGCTTCGTAGTATGGGGCAAATTACTGAGTATTACTAAGATGTTTTCAAACGCACACAAACTGTGAATAGGAAATGAATCAATTTAACGTAACGTAAGCAAAACTTCGTCTCTATCTTTTTCATTATCTCTTGTTGTCATTTTATCTGCCTTTTAAAATCACTAACTGCAATGGATTCACTCAATGGAGCCTAGTTTCGCACAAGAACCTAAGTGATAGGCAGGTTTGATTACCGATTCCCCATGCTCTGATATTGGTAACAAAGTAGTTGGTGGTTATGCTTTATGGGTGATTACCAGCAAGGTTCAAAGGGCTGTTCAGCGATTCTAAGGCTTTTCAGTGACGGGTGACAGACTGATTCATAATTGTACACTCAAAAATGATTGAGTTCGGAATTTAGTTTGCAGTTTGATGCTGAATTAAAACAGTAAACATTAAACTCATATTTGTATCTCAAACACAAAGTTTATTTGAGAAAAGGAAGATTTTTCTACAGAATACTAAAAATTGAAGTAATACAAAAGAACTGATTATCAGTTTTGCCTATTTATAATTTAGTAATGAGGGCATATCCCTTGAGTTCGGAATCGGAAAACCCAGTACAAACAATCGCGTCATTCTGTCTGTCTAAGCTCTTCGTCCATTGCTTGATATGGACAATACAAACCAAGGGCTTTTGTGCCCACATGCCTTGCCGCCAACGGGGATTTAATGACATGAACTAATTGAATGAAGCTTCTAAAGCTGTCCTCCGATGTGCTTTTTCTATAGAGCACAACGAAGACATATCTCTCTTAAAGTACTCCGTGATCACACGGGGGATAACCACGTTTGGGGTTTGAAAAAAGTCATCAACTGCAGGCGTTTCCTGTGCGTAAAATGAACCACACGGTCGAGCGTCATGTAATACGTTTGTGCTGTAGAGGTTTTGAAAAATGAAATTGGGGTGGAGCCTCCGTTCCCTCTGCAAGGTAAGCTTGTACAAGATTAATTTTTGGGTCAAATACAAAATGTTTGTGAGTAACGCCTAACAACATTCTGATAGGAGTTAGTGGCGCTGGAAATGCATATGAATTGAAGCGAACGGATCGAACCAACATATCTCATAATCAATACCATCAAGTCATTCAAATGAATAGTTGGTAGTGTTTTATCTAGAAGTCCTAAATTGGTGGTTTTGTCAAATGTCAATGTATGCCGCCAACCAACAATGCGGGATAAACTTAGGACTCTAAAACTTGTGAAGAGCGATGAAATTTTTAGTCATTTGGCTAGTTATGACTTACGTCATTGAGCCAACAAGTCAATTTGGTTGAGAGTAGATGTCGATTAGTGAATAATGCGGTTGAACAGATGCTCATCGCAAAGAGTTTCAACTGATGAAATAAGTGGATTTCTCACATTCACTATCAGCTCGTTAGGTGTCGTGAGCTTCAGAGTATCACTCAAAAATGTTCCATGTCGTGTAGGGTTTAGTTCTTCGCAACTGGTTCAACGTTCAAATTTTACACTTTATGTGGAGCAAAGTTATTGCAAGACTTTGTCGAGACACAGTGAACAGAGGAATACCGGAACACTGTAGAAACCGTTTGATACACTGTTCATAAGGTGAATGCGGCTTTCTGATATTTTTAATCCGGATAAATGTTTATTACACTGAGGGCCCAAAGTCAGTCTAGACTCAAACTTTGTGTTCCCAATCATCAACTTTGGTCCCATTTATTCAATAGTATAAATAATAAAGCAGCGTAAGTTATTCTCCATATTTTGCACCAGCATGTAGTGCGATTACCGAAGCTTCCTCTCGAGTAGAGCGGGTGCGTACATGGTTTATATCATTCCGACATTCTCTGTTATAGTGTTGATTAATCACTTGGCCTACATTTGCACAAAAGCTGCTCACAACATCCTTTATGGTGCTGTCATTCCGGCGCAAGGTAACAGGGGTTACTCCAAAGCACAATTCCGAGGTAGTAAAAAAATTAGAAATTGTCTAAACTATGTTACTGCATGAACATGTTTTTCAAAGTTGGTGCCCGATGATAGTAAGCCTTTATATGGTTGCTAGAAACAAAGAAACGTCACACAGTTACATGGCTCTTAATCAATAACCGCAACATATAAGAGAAGCGACACAATAGATGAATACAGACAACGATTTCCGGAAAACATTGACATTGTTTAACAGGCTATTAGACATTCAAATTCTATAGTAGTGAGTTCCAAATCACAAAATATACTTCAAGTACTTCGTTTCGAATACTTTACATGAGAGCGAAACGATGTGGAAAAGTTGGCAAGTACTTTGCCGTTGTAATTGAAGCTTACTGCATGCCATACTGAGTTTGTATACAGCGAAAATAAAAGAAAGGGTCGTATACAGCGACCAACTGTCAGTACTCCGCTGGTTACATCAAAGTAATTTTTTTGGTTTAGGCACGTGATACTTTACAACTGCCAGAGATCAAGACCTGGCTACCGCTTGCTGTGACGCGATCTGTCACTACACACGAACCGGCAAACCATTGTGATGTGTTTCACAAAGAGCAAACAGGAATAAGACTCACCTAATTTGGTCAGATACTTTGTACATCTCAACTGACCTGTCGGTGTTAATAAAAGAAGCAAATAATGCGCAAAATGCTGGTTAGCATCGTAAAAAATGCCTTGACAACTGTTTCATAAGTTAGATGATTGGTTTCTTCCTGTCACTAGTCACGTATATTGCACTGAAACTTTCAGTGAGATGACTGATGAACTGAACATAACCGCTTATTACCACGTAAATGTAATATAAGCATAAAAACAATCGTTAAAAAGACAATAAATACCTTTTGCAAAACGAACATGTCTACACCATTTAGACCAATTCAATTGTATTCTTCTAAACGTCAATTACAGGCGCACACGAGCGCGCACATACATACATGTATCCATTTAATGTCTTTAGGGTTAGAAAAATAGTGCCATACTTATGAAATCGAGAGACAGAGAGAGAGAGAGAGCAATAGAAGTATTTGCCGACGCTGTATGTGCCGGTAAGAATGTTTTGAAAATTCGGCTTGCTCAGCCGTTCAGTGTGCTCGGTGATCTGATCTCTTTTAGGATTTGATTATCTTGCATTTTGGTTCCCCTCGCAGATTCCATCCGCGAGATCAGTATAGCGGACTGAACGCAGAACGGTCTGTTGCACTGAATAAATATGGTTGTGCATCATAAACCTGTTTGTTTCTTCTCTCAGCTGTGAATTTGTCAACAGTGGTGCTCACACCCATACGCGTTCCTGACCTTCATAATGATTCTGCTTTCAGCTTTCATGTTTTCCATCTACTGCTCCCTGGCAGACTGATTCGGTAACCAAAAGAGAGCACACAATTGACGAACGAAAATTCAAATATGTTCAAATATGTGAAAAGTGAAAACAATTCATCCGTCGGGCGTACACCACTACGGCTCCCAAAGTACGGAAAGACAACTGAAGGCTGTTTGTCATATCTTCATCAGATAAACACCTTGGAGAATGTTTTTTGGTTACATCCAATGGATATCACCTAAATCAGATATTCAAATACTCAACATAGGACAGTGCGCAGTCTTATCCCTCACTGTACAGCTAATTCTGATTTGTAAAACGTATGAAGTTTGACGAATGTACAGCATGTACAGAATCACGTTAATCGGCCAAATTCTACCCTCCCCTCCAAATCGGAGCACTTCTCGGGAATAAAGGATGCAATCTAATAAATCATTTATGCTCGTCGACGGGCTCTGCAAACATTTGCCGACTGTTCGTGCAAACAGTGGGGGTATTCCGTTTTTACAGAAATGTTCACAATCCATGGCAATTATTCCTCTCAGTTGCTTGCCAGTTGTTAGAAAAGATTAATTTTCTGTGTGGTTTTAAATGGCAATGCACACATTACCTGTCCTACTCCCATTCTGTTCCAGACGATGTCTGCAACCGATTCTCGTAAAATAAACTGTTACGTGATTACATTAACTGCCTATCATATCAGTGATACAAATAGTTGTTCATAGCGTCTGGTAAACAGTAGACCGGATCAGTGGACTGGTTTTGTGGGCAGAGTACCCGGAATCCAAGAGGGCTCAGTAAATAATTCTGCACTTCACCAAGGAGTCTAAACACAACAAGCGCATTTGAATTCATAAGCAATATATGCTAATTTTTGTCTGATATTTTCAAGTTTGAAAAGATTTTCTGACAACCGTTGGCTATCGCAGTTACATATACAGTTTTCCCGCTACCTTAAGCTTAGGTTATTCCTGGAACAGACCTTACAAACATTCCGGAATAGATACAGTTCAACGTGTGTTTCCATAACCTTTTATTGATGACAAATTCAGGATAGCGGTTGGAATGAAATTGTCTATTTCTTCAACAAAACAATAAATTCGACTAACCGGTTTGCTTTTGGCCTACTGAACACACGGATAGTTAATAAATAAAGGTCTCGCACCTGAACCGCGTCTGGGTGTTTGAGATTGTGACGTAGAAGTCGATCACGAAACCTTATTATTTATGCATCTTCAAAAGTGATTCAATTTATATGGCTAGCATAAGACGAATTCGACCACAAGTAATTCAGAAAAAATAAACCCAACTCGATAAAAACCACAATATCACAAAATAGCTCAATTTCTTTCCACAAAATTTCGCTAAAAGAGTGGTTTGTATCTTTTGTGGTTAGCCACTGTTGATCCGGGTTAGTGACGACACCCTGATTCCATTAGAAATCGTGAAAGTTAATAGTAAACCCCCTTTTTATTGCACAGAACAAGGTTATTCTCAGTTACGCGCCATTCGTTTTTCTCAGCCTCTGAGATTTAGTACTGTGAAATTTTGGTTCACATATAATGGTTTGTGGCAACTGTCCCATGGGGTTTAATTTTGATCGTTAAAAGCATGATTTTTTAGTTCTCATCAATTTATTTTCCGAAGTACCTAATCAAACTCATAAAATATACTTCACTGTATTATTAGTGTCATTTGAATTTCGGTATTGATGCAGTATCAAACATAGGAACCTGATGGAGATATATCAGTGTACCTCAGCAAATAAAGAATTATCGGTGTAAGCACAAAATGTCCTCACTTAGAACCACAGTTTGGTCAATTGATGAAACCAGAATCACGGAGAAAGCCAATGGTCACTTACTCAACTGAGGGATGTTTCATACTAGCAATTAAAGTGATAGCACTGAGTCGTTACTAATGTTATAATTCCAAGAGGCGGTGCTCGGTCGAGGATAGTCATTTATTGAAGATCACAGTGCAGACATCAGTAATTTGGCATATACAACACAGAAATTCTCATCAGAAACATACCATCGCAGTTCCTGGCCGCACAACGGGTAATGAACGTAGCAATCGATAGTTGTTCTTTGGGGCCCAACAAATTGCCCTCGGTGATCATGTTGTTTTTTTGATCGTTGAAGTAAATCACCAACTATGTTACCTACTACTCACAAGTGGGTAGTATCTCACAACACTAGTAATTTGTGTGAATGCTGAACAGGCTTGCGACAACATGCATCTAGCTCAGAAAGCGCAGAACACGGGCAGTAAGGTGCATCCAATGATTTTAATATAACCAAAAGAGTAGTTAAGTCTCACAACATATTTCGTCCGGATCAATCGGTCAATCGAGAACGGTCTGAAATCTGAATGAACCGTAAGAACAAATAACAAGATATTGGAAGCGAACAAGATATGGTATAGAGTAATAGCTGTGTATGTCTGTGTTTGCAAGAGTTTGTCCACGTGATCAAAGAACAGAACCCGAGAGACTCAATGCAGCCTGTACTGGACGTAGAAAAAAACGAAAAAAATGAAGCAAAAGCCCTTTGTGAATCAATGATTTGGTAGCATAAGTATATTGGAAATGACCTGATTATCTTTCCGCTTGTGTAAGAACAAAATTAAAACAATCAGTCAGGTTTATCAAGGTATATTCTTCTATATTCCGAATCCAAGTTGGTTGCCAATTGAACAAACGGCCCCATGGTTTTGGGAGTCTAACCCAGACAGTTGTTGCAACGACAGAGGGAGGGAAATCATAAGAAGTGACTGTAGAGATGCTGACTCCAAAATGCCAAAACACCGTTTGATAATAACAATTCGCAAGGAAGCGATCATAAACTGGATGTCTATGATCACAAAAGGGCGTCTCCCGATTCATTAATCGATAGAGCGGGATCGACTTTGCAATGCTTTCCCAATTCTGCGCAGTCTACCCGCCCCACGGCCAGGAGTGAGGGGGAAGCATATGTGGAATCAGACAGATTTTATCTGCTTTGGCTAAATAGGTCAGTCGTGAAGATATGTTTTGATTGTTGCAGAAAACACATGTAACGAAAACATTTAGGATCTACCCCAAATCGTGATCTTGGGGTCAAACGTTTGCTGTGGAGCGTGGACTGAACAAGGGGTTTTACCGCGTCAATGTGGACGTTCTGTTGTTGTTGTTGTTGTTTTATTACATTGGGCGAAATGCCAAAAAAGAGATTTGTGAACTTTTGTATCTACTTCCTGAGGGTATGTAGAGAAGAATCAAAATCAGACGTGAATCAGACATCACTGTTGAAGTTATAAAGTTTCTCACTCCCCATAATATTGAGCAGGAGAAATAGAAGACAACCATTTAGTGCCAAAGTATTTCAGTCTAATTAACTAAAGTTTATCTTTGTATAGCTTACATTGACTACGGATCTGTATTCGCGTTTGATTGATCGCATACATATCGGTCCAAACACAGTTACCCAGAATCATCGCAATAGATATTCAGAAGTTTCATTGTGCTCAAACGATATTCAGCCCGAATATGTTTTTGGTTGTTTTTTGACCAAATTTCAGTATCTCTATACCCCAGGTACTGTGATAAACTACTCCTGCATCGAAGTCATACTTCCTCTTTGTTACTGCGTTTTGTTTTGCAATGATTTTTGTCCCTACCTAACATTTTAGTCGATTATTCACGCTTCACACGGGATTATCACTAGTTATGCGATCAGTATTGGAACATTTACCTCGAATCCTCAAAATACCCATTTTACACACACTCAAACCCTGATTTGACTGTCTCTACGTGTTACTTACCTGAGTTATACAACGTGCTATAATTAGACAGTAGATAAAACAATGAAAGCAAGCTTGTTCGCACGTGTTTGTTGTTCCTATGATGCTATGGGCATTGTTTACTTAATGATGTATGCACTAAGCAAATATAATTACCCCATTCGCGATGCCCTCTTCCCAATGAGTTATTGTTTTTGTTCCTTAAATTACAAAAAACACAGTTCAACGGTATGCAACAGAATATGGTGACGTAAGTTTAATCTACGCCCAAATAAAAAACAACTGCAACGGATAAGTGGCGGATGTATTCAAGGCACAGAACTGACAGAACTGCGGTTAATTCGTAGGATTTTAGTATTTTAGTATTATATGTTTGTGCATGTATGTACAGTCTTAAATCATAAACAAACATGGACAAAAATATGCTTCGTCTCAGTGCTCTGCCTAACCTCGCGGGGCCACATGCGGTTCGCATCTACAACCCCGTGTCTGGAATCGTACTAAATAACGATAGTGCGAATAGTAATTTTACATGATATTGTCCAATCAAAGGCGTTTTACTATACCCGGCTCACACCCGTTCGCATATAGGAGCTTCTGCTGTTGGTGTGCGAATGAATAATCCAGTGAAAAGTTTTCCTATGGAATCGACAAAAACAAATGCCTTCATAAATGTAGAAACAAATCCCGCACACAGAACACAGGTTGTAACGTAGACAATTCCAAGGCGCGCGGGTGATGTTTGTCAAATCGATTGACCGTGAGTTCTTTTTCAGCTGTGTAGTTAATGGAAGTTCATAAAGCATGCACTACTCGCGCGTAGTCTCGATATTGTAAGCGAGTGTACTAAAAGGTGAATACTTCCTNTGTGTTCAGGTATACAGAAAGCTTGGTTGGTTTTTATAGATAAACAAGATCCACACTGTCTTGCTTAAGCCAGTGTCTAAATCCAAATTGGGGATTACGCTGCTTGCGGTGACGTGAAATTCGGCGATCGCCAAAGTTGTCCGCGTGTTGATTACCGAATCCTGCACATATGTTATCATTGATGCTGCATCCAGGCTAAGTTTTGAATCTATTGCGTGACTTGCGCTTACTGAGGCGATTTACTCGTGTGCTCAGTCAGTCAGTTAGTGTTTCTAAAAAACGTGTATTTATAAGTCGTGTAATAACGAAACGCAACATGGGGTTCCAGATGCCCTCTTTAGGAAAACGTGAAGGTTAATGAACTGGCTACAAGTTGCACACAACTTGATGTTGGAGTGACAGACTGGACGCAAAATATAGAATGAATAGTAAAAGATGGTCAATGTTTGGATTAGCCCATCCGGTTTCTCACAGGCACCAGGCGTTGTTGGTGATGATAATCGGTGAGGGTTTCACTCCTTGGAAGATCGTTAATTCCCCACTATTTGAATGCATTTGAATGCTGTAAAAATGTTTGTGGTAGCCAACAAAGAGCACTGGAGAGCTGTTTCGTTCTGTTTAGGACTCGTCAGCAGTGCCTACTTTGTGTACTTGTCAGGACTCGAACCGCGGACATTTTGGGTCGGTACTTCAAACTTCACCTCTGAGCTACACGATTGACGGTAATTACCTTGTGCGAATGGCTCAATCAATTTATATGGTCAATGTGTGGATTAGTAAAATAATTAACAAACGGTCCCACATTGTGAAACTCAAGCACCACTTCACTTCAGCTTGAATGCAATATTCATGCCTTAATTCTGCCTAACATAACCTGAGACGTGTTGGACCAAAATATACGGATCACGTAAATTCCCAAAACTCCAAAACGAAAGAACAAACTTCAGCTTCTCATTCTGGATGCGTGTAAATGTCTTTGACAACAATGTGAAATATTCAACCGAGCAATTCTAGACCGGTCGAGAAAGTTCTTATCAAGTTTCATTTGTTTGATTTTGACAAACTGATCTCAACTATTCACATAGCTGGTAAACAAACTTTCTTGTTGGTCTTTATCTTGTTCTATAACAGCCGCCGGCATGACAGTACATGCGTGCATTTCTATCAGATGCGTTTGATCATAGTTTGCTGGGATAGTTCACTAAAGTTCATCCGGTGATCAAATTCACGCGGTAGTGAAAAGCCCTCCAGGGCCTCGCTCTCCTAGATGTATTCGTGCGGGGGACCCCGGATGAATCCATTTGTAAAGGATGTTAGATTATGTAAGGATGATGATGACAATGAGGATACCTACTTAAGTTCTGTGTTGCTACACTAGAAGAAAAAACATCATTTACTGCTTTGCTGATAGAGCTTTTAAGCTGTGTTTTCTGGTTTCCATAAAGGAGTGTCAGGTACGGGTTCCCGGAAAAAGTATAACCTAGTACTTTCATTAGTAAAATATGAGTATCTACCCGTCTAAACCCGTGTAAGACGATATAAGGAGTGATCGCCTATCGATCGATCCATTCATTCATCCAGCCATCCATCCATTACTTCAACGAGGAGATGGTAGCAAAAATAGTGTGTAGATGAACCCAACAGTTCATCAGATACACACAGTGTCCATCCCCTCACAACTCCACATTATATTTACCTTCACTCTAGGTCCGTTTTGGTAAGTGGATGTAAATTTGTATAGTGCATGCACACATTCAGTTGCTCCACTAGAGTGAATTGTGTGGGTTAAATTGTAAAACGGTGCTGAAAACGCTTTTGAGACAAACCATTTTTTCCCGTTTATTATCNTTATCGGCATTGTCTAACCTAAGACGTTAATAATTATGGTGAAGCACACTTACAATGTTTATAAAACAAATTGTATCATTTGAAGAACTGTTAGTAAATTGCACGTTGAAGGGGGGCCAGAATGGGTATTAAAATTAGCCACAGAGTTGACAAACTACAACTTTTTTAAAAGTAATATGTTCTAAGTGCGGAGCGACTTAAACTCGTGCTGTGTTTGCCTGGCGCTGAGATCAAGATGAAAAAGAAATCAGGGTAGTAACAATTCAATTAGAGCTGCATTTAGTAGTTCATTTTCTTCCGTCGGATATCATCTTATTATGCTTCTCGTTTTTTCTTCATGCTCTGCCGAGACAAATAAGCCAGAATCGATTCCACTACTATCTTTTGGAAAATTTATTTTGGTTTACTTTACATTTTATCGAGTTTCTCGATAGCAGTGCTACAATAATGAAAACGTCGAACCATTTGACATTCTTCAGTTTCAGTGAAATCAACAATGACAGCAAAAGACAACAACAAGAATAACAGCAACGTCAACAATTGTCAGCTGACACAAAGATTCTTACTCAACGGTGACTTATATTGACGGTTGGTAGCACGATACTGCTGAACTCATAAACTCTTATTAGGATCACATTAGATAATAGAACAGTAACCAGCGGAATAAATGAAGTGGACTAAAAATCATTTGCATCCATTCATTACTTCAGGTGCATTATTCCGAGTCGTATTCTGATTAAGTCCGTTTGTTCTGCAGACCGAAGTGCTTTGTGTGCTGTGTTGTTTAAAGTTTCTGTTTTCCAGGTTAAACAATGGCAGAGGTACACGGAAAATGCTGCGGGGAAACGGGTGACCTTAAAATGGTTTAGTGCACCATGTGATTGTGATAAAGAGGACCACACAAGCTGGCCTTATTTGCTCTATTGCTATGTCCAAAACACTGTTGATAGATGAACACTAGAGTAAGTTTAATCACGCTTTGTATGCACGTGAGGCTTATCCATCGGTCGAAGGTAGGTTTCCGTAACAGGGTAAACTTTGATTTCTTCAGGCGGTCGAAGCAATGAAAACTTTTCACCATTTTTGATAGAGACAAAGATTTGTGCGCGCTGCTGATGATTCCCAAACAGAACGAAATAGCTGTCCAGTGCTCTTTATCGGTCACCAAAAAGATTTAAAATAGTCACTCAAGTTCTCGCGTATATGATAGCGATCACCTCAGCTAACTTCGTCATTTCGACACGATGCTAGGGGATATTATCTCCATGTGAAATACTTGAGCAGTTCTGATTTCCATTTTGATGACCTCCATGAATGAATGGAAAAAAATATTTTAATTATCTTCTACCCTACAGGAGAAATTCTGTCATGGAAACAAGTAAACATTGTTTGTTTACTTGTTTGTGCCAAGGTCGGCATAACCTCTGTTGAGCAGCAATCAATACTCACCCATAACCTTTTCAGCTCATTGAGTAAACACATGAGTTGGCCCACCAGAACTCGCAGAACGTTACGAGAACACCTGCAATTAAAATGTAATAATCCAGAACACAATATCATAAATTCATTCGCTGATTCCCCTACACACGACCTGACAGATCTAAGAGAAAAATCAACTGCTATGTGAAAAGACGCAACAAAGACTGACATAGACTGCTTTGAGCCAATTAACACCTACGGTGAGGTTGAAACAAGAGTTGTGTCTGGATCCAGGCTTCAAACAAGAAGCATTGTAAAAATATTGCATTCAAATCAACCTATACACCGTACAAAACTTTCCTTGAGTCAATGCGTTCTTCCAAAGCTAAATCCAAATCTACATTACTTTACTTCCGGACAAATGTATACCGCATGCAGATCCCACCCTACATCAGGAGATACATTGTTCAAAATTCGTTGGTCATTACTTGAGTTACAAATTGTCTCAACACAACCTAACTGCGGATTATAGCTTATTTTAGATGAAAAATGGTTCATGTATTATTGGCACGATGTCCTGAAGTAATCTGAGATTCCCAGTACTTCCCACTGTCTAGGTACACCTGCTATGTAGCCATGTGTACAATTCACGACACCCGTGGGAGTTACCCACCCTGTGCAATCATGTGTACGCATTAAAGCGCAATCATCCTTTATCCGGCATCCATAGTGGCATGGCAATTAATGAGGATTTCAGCATGATTGTGCGATGATTAACAACGTTCACCATGTAGAAGAATGATTAAAGGTTTGCGTGAAATGCGAACACCGAGTCGGTCATTCCATGGGCAGAGGGACAATACAGCAACTGGTATAGTGCGCACAGAAGTGTGCACGAGAAAGATACAATCTTTACAATGGGTGTGTTCACTTGGTGGTGAGAAGTGTGAGTGTAATAAACATATCGAGTAGACTGAACTGCTGCTACAGCATTTTATCCAGTTATTTGTGACATAGTTTTCCACAAAAATTGGATCGAAATCACTCTCCTTATAGCCCTTTGATGGACCGGTTAACAACTAATCCGATCGTGAATTAGGACACCTTATGGACCTACAGTACCGTAAGCAAATACGTCGTCCAAGTTCCATGATGCATCATTTTGTTTATATCACTGTTCATCCGCTCCACAGGGGCGACCCGATTCAACCGAAAGTCAGGCCAATTGTACAAATGGTTAGGTGGTCGCACACCCACTGTTCAGTCAGTGTATCCATGTCAACACCAGAAAAGGAACCAGAACACCGAAAGAAAACATACCACTATTTCCATCATGTCATCTTTTCAGTAACTCTATTGTATCTGACAAATTTAGGTTCACCTAATTTTCTAATACTATTCGAGTTGACACGCAGCTGATGACTCACCATCTAAGCAGAAAGCCGGCTCTAAATTATTGAAACTGGGGGAGACCAGTTGATGAGCAGCACAACAATAACTATCCTAATCGCTGAAGGTTTATCCTTCGGGTGCATAAATATTATTTTAACTTGACCTGAATGCCATGCTTACCGATACCCAGTTGTACCAAACGGCCTGACGAAAGTACGCTTTCCGATTGCTAGTGAACCATCGAATTCACTTTGTATGTTTAATTGCGAGTTGAGGCCCTTTCTTTCGCGAATAATACATTTTCTTAGATGGTACAAGGCAGTTGACCAAATGACAGACTGAAGAACTCAATCCCGAGTGATGAACCGGAAAATATTTGGCCGGAAGCCATGACAACGGTATTTTGATAATAGGTTAGAATGAAGTACTGCACCTCCGGGGTTTTATTGCTTTGCGAATCCATCGACCCCACTGGGGACCGAACCCGGGACCACATGGGCAGAACGTAAGGATGCTACCCACTACGACACTGGGCAGCGGGTTAGACGATTTTTTGTTTTCCATTTACACGATATAGCACAATCCATCTTTGCGAGCTTGTTGCGGGCCACAGTCCCTGCTCATCTCAGCACTGATGAGACCCAATCAGGTAGAAGCAACTGTCCAGTGTTTCCTAGCTTTTTAGTTCACGCTTCATTTGACATATACTCGACGAATTCAGCTTTAAATTCTATATACCTAGAAATACGCCTACGAATACCTCTTACAGAGATCATGTACACAAGGAAACAGCTTCAAAAGTGAATGCACTTTGTTGCGTGTCATACACATTGTAATAGGTTTTGCACAATCAGTAGCCCCCGATTCCGGTTTTCACAACGGAATTCTGGAGCAGATGTGTAAACATAAAGGTGAAATGCTCAAAATGATGCAGCAAATAATTACGAACACTTCAAATACGAACAACAAGTTACATCTAACAAACATGAATATAGCTGAATCTCATGGAGCAATACTGAAGGAATAGGGTTGGGAATAGAGGTGGGGATGAGTATCTTTGATGTGGTTTTCATCGGGTGTGAAAAAGATAGATAGTGGAGGAAATGGGTTATACGTGTAACGAATAACTGTTAGCAGATTTTCGGACCGGCAAATCAGGGATTTTCTCAATGCACAAGAGTCTTTCGGAAATTCCATGTTCATTTTATTTTTCTGAAGTTGCACCGTTTTCTTCTCTGAACGAAGGAATCCCTCGATTTTGCCAGAAGAACGACGCGCACTAGGAAACAATATATTTATCATCCCGACAACCTACCACTGTTGCTGTGTATTTTTTACCGGTAACTTGGTAATCGCACCCTAAGGATAACAAATGAGCAAATTCAATTGCATCGCGTGATGGGCGCGAGTCACCACACAGTTGTTTCATATAGTCCATGTTTAAACAATTATTTCACACACACTGTCAAACTTTCCGATAACCACTTAAGTTGGATTGCTTTTCTTTCAGTCCGATACATTTGTATGCACTTTTACACTCCATCTTCTTCCGAAGTTTAGTGATCACAGAATACAACAACCACGGCTTCATTGATTTATATAATAATTTGACACTTTTAAGGCGTTAGCGAAGCTCACGCGGAAACACTCTTCGTTAACTAATCGATCTGAAATGACACTTCGGGAGAACTTCCAAAGCTCATGCAATCAGTTCCCTTTAACATTTCCATGAGAACAAGAAGTATCATAATCACAGGAGGTGTTGAATTCAACTATTTCGTGGTAATCTCATCAGCTGTGTACACACATTCAGACCACATTTGGTTAAGAGTGACAGGTTTAGGGACAGGCGAACACACAGATTAGAAATCACTCAACACAAAGGCCAAAGGTCACTTATTCGAACCGAATTGAACATCAATGGATCAATGGACAGTTACGAAACTCGCAGTCATTTGTTCCACTAGGTCATCGCTTAAATTGTTTCCCTAGGTGATGCTTTGTTGATGCTGTTTCACTGAACTATCATAAACTATCATACTACCTACACTTGAAAAATTTAGTTTATTCAACACCAGTGCATTCCTCTGCCATTTTGAACTAATGTTCCAGTTAGTCGATTTTCTTGTTCCAGTTAATATGGCCTTGAAATAAATACCGGTTGCTCGTGATGCCAAATGGTAAACACATGAAGTTGAACAAGGTGCCTGAATCCGGTAATTGTCGTTCCCGTACCGCGCGCGACGTAATTACCGCTCAATATTACATAATAGACCGCTCTATACGTCGGAGACATGGGTTACTCATAGAATTTTCATAGCGAGCTACGGAGCACTATGTAAAGATAATACACGTTTTGGGTAACTTTTGAAACTTTTGGGACAAATCTTCCATTAGAAATCAGTTTGAAAATAATTATTATTAAAATCCAATGACGTATCTTGTAAGACAGTGCGCAAAATGAACCTTGGTTGGCTACCATGCCCCATAAGTTCAGTTGCACGATAGTAAACAATATTCACATCACACTAAAGTAACTCATTGTGGTTGAGTTTACGGATGTATCACTCGTGAAAAGAGGAGAATGACACGTTTTTCTGGACTGCTTGTCACAACAAATGTGTTCAATCTCGATGGACTGGTTAGTGAAAAATGTCGGAAAACTGGGTCTGAGCCCCACACATGATGTCGGAAGCAAACTGACTCCTANATGGTTGACATAGATCTTCAGGGCGTTTATTTCATTTGTAGTGAATGGAGAAGATGAATTTTTGTTATTTCGCCAGATCATCACTATTCTCCACCTACTTGATCTTTGCATTCTCATTATCCTAGACATTCTCCGCATTTCAGTAATCAATAGCTCTCAAAACATTTAGCAGTGTGCTTGCATGACCGCAGTTTACAAGGCTGTGTATCACGTTGTGGTTTTCCCCAGTGGTTCATGTGAATTTTATACC
>UZAN01049498.1:10227-22033 GCA_900618425.1 Echinostoma caproni
TTTTTGAGTTTTTACGCGTACTTGTGGGAACTGTAGCATAAAAGAATTCAAATAATGCCCAATTTATCAACGAAAGGATATCTAAGTGAAAAAGTGACCGGCAACCCGAAACCAGACCCTGATGGATTGTGGCATCTTGCGTGCCTTCTAACTAAAACAGCTTTACAGAGTGGCATTTCCCTGGATGGATTTATGTCCCCACTGTTTTCCCTTTGATCATCCAAGTTTATCCACTGTGAAGTCACAATATAACAGTGGATGGAGATAAGAATAACTTAATATGAAACATACACCTCAAGACCTTATGTCGCAATTCTGCGGAAGCTCATATACGAATGCTTCGATCACGTGGATTCACACACAGATGCGTTGTGGGTCAAGCAGTTAGATCGAAAGCTTTAGTTGAGGTTTACAAGACGATTGCTTTTGTTGATGCGGGTCAACGAGAAGTGTGGCTTACCTGGAAATTTCACACACCCGTTTGAAAACAAAACAAGATAGAGAAGTTTTTTATTGTCACAATTAGGTGAACAGAAATCAAAATCAGGAATATAAGGCAAATCATCAAAAAACGTATCGGGTTAAAGAAGTGCATATTTCCCCATCTTTCGGACAGATAAATCCAAGGGCTCACAGCCCTCAGCTGAAAGACAAAACACCTAACATATAACAGCATAAATACTGTAGCGAGATATAAGTATTTTTCAATAACAGATGACAAAATGACACAAAGATACGAACATTTTTAATGAGGAGAATAAACATAAATACATTGAGTTTTATTTAACAACCAAATGGAGTTACTAAAACAGTAACAATAATTGAATATGAGAGCACAAGTTAGCAAACAGCTCTTTTCCTATGCTGCATCAACCGGTCAAGTGCAACACAATTTATAAAAGATGGAGCAGACGATGAGCGCAGACACATATATGCAAAGAAAACCAGAGTTCAGAGCAAGATGACTTATTTTCAATAATTGGCTTACTCGAAACCTCTATCAAATCCACCTAATTAGCAGCCGAGCCCTGCATCAAATTGACCTTCTAACCTGTTCTCTTTATGCAGTCTAAGGATAGATCACTCCTGGAGGTGAAATCATTTTGTGTTTATCAGTTCACCTGCTCCTGTGGAGCAAGTTATGTGGGTCGAATGGTGAGACATCTGTCTAATAGCACCAAGGAGCATCACACAAGCTGGCTGAATTAAGAACTGATAAGGACCGGGATGACGGTAATTTGGCTGAGTCTAACCATAAAATCAATGTACTTTCCTTCGTCTGTACGGTTGAGGGAAGGTTAGCCAAATAAATCCATTTCCGAAATTTCTCAATAGCCGAGGCGATTACCATCCATCTTCACTCTAATATATCTCCTTATGAACCTAGAAACAGTCGGTAAGAACATTGGTCTAATCATGGCCACCCATCTACCATATGTTGAAGTTCATGAACTTTACTTCATCCACCCACTCAATCTTTCACAATCACCCTCCCTCATCCATACACACACGCCGATCATCATAATTTCATCACCCCTTTCTAAACTCTGATTTCTTTCGTGGATGTCTCCTCTACTATCCCGTTGAATCTGTTATACTTGTGCCATATTTAGCCAGTTGATGTACACCTGAAGACTAGCTTATTCGCAATAATTGTAAAGAGGGCGCAGTCCAGGTTAGCAGTAAACTTCGACGAAAGTGAATGAAACACATCTCGTTCTATTCTTATGCATGCACTTATGTGTTCATCGCGAGACATGACCCTCAACAGAATAATATATTTTAATTTTTACTATCGTACTCGTATATCGATAGGCATGAGCAATGAGCAATTATTCCAGACTTTAGTTCCCACTGTAATGTTGTTGCATTAATGCGCTCCTGGGTATCAGGATAAAATTTGTAATAGTTCGGAATATGCAACCTCAACCAATGCAGATGGTGTTATTCAGCGCACAAGTCACTCACACGAATTTTGTCATCACTTTTGTTTCATAGGGATATTTATTCTGAATATTTACGCAAAATATGAAAAATAAAAATAGAAACACAAATCCAGTTAATCATTATAAAGTGATGTATTCAATAATTTATAAATTTTTCTCTAACAAATAAAGTAAAATTTGCCAATATATGTGAATTTATCAGAAATTTAAGACGTTTCGGTCAATTATGGTTCTATAGCCTGTGCAACTTTTGTATTCTGTGTTATACTACTCATGAGTATTACAAGGAAGATTGTAAACCGCGTCATCGAAATTATCTCTGCCTCGATATCTTCAACGCGGACCGAAGAGAAAGCCGAAATACGAAATTATCAAAATGGTGGTGATCGAGCATTTAAGAGCGGAGACGATCTGAGAAGCTAGGCGAACACAGTGTTTTTGTTGTTGGATGTGGATTAAATTAGACAACACAATCACAAAGGTAACCAAAACAACTATCGATAGGATCTAGCAATGCTCATGTAATCCGTGAGTCTCATTTCAGTATCATTAGTCACTGAGGTCACTGAGGCGCTAAACACCCACACCGGTGCTGATCAACCCTGGACAGTAAGAATTTGGTTTGACCGTTGCGCTGTGCCTAGGTTGCAAACAGCATTGTTTTTTGTTCGAGTACAATTTCACCAAAAAAGCTGTTTGGGAAAATATGAACCACATAAATCTAGCAGAATTCTTGAAAAGAATGGTGATTATAGAAACTCACCAGTAAAACCTCATGAAAGTTTGTAAAAGCCATATGGTTAAATGTCCGCTCGGTTGTTTCATTGTAAACTAACGTTAAATTCATACAAACTGATGGGGTCACTTTGGGAAGCTCGAAAACAAGGCAAATAACATTCTAGAACGTGCCATCCTTTACAAACGATATGTCGACGACAACCTTGTGATAACAGACGCCTAGAAGAAGCTACAGTAATTTTGGATGGACTTAATAGATTAAATCCAAATATTCGCTTTACAATGGAATCCGAAGCCGACAACACTGAATTTCCTTTACATCAGCATGAGGCGAAGAGAAGATGGAACGATCTGAAAGGAGAGCTGGATAGGCCAAAATTTACGCTTTGAGAGCTTTGTGCCCCTGAAGTATAAACGTGGTCTTGTTCGGACGCTATTCAACAGAACGAGGCGGATCTGCAAAGAAAATAAAATTGAACTTGAACTACAAAACCTTCGGGAGATCTTAGCAGAAAACGCTTGCCACGACGCGTTTGTCAATAAACACAGCAAACCAATAATTGTAAAAGAAACGATTGCTTCAGCTCCAAAATTACGAGTCACGTTGTGCCTCCAATTCAAGGGTGATGACGTAAGCTATTTGCTCAAAAAGCGACTGAGATCGGCAATTGCTCGAACCTACTATGCAGCTGACCCTCAAATCGTCTATTGGACCAATAGAATACCCACACCCCCGGTAAAAGAACGTCTGTCTCTGTACACCAACTCTGATCCGATCTGCCGATTCCAATTTACGTGCGGAGCGACCTACGTGGGCAGAACAGAGCGACAATTACGTAAACGGGTGGTTGAACATATTCCAAATTGGGTCCAAAGTTAAATGACAATATGGGTCAAGTCCGCAGCATAGAAAAAACGGTCGAAACTACAAGATTTCGTCATCAGCCATAGCTCGACAGCTGATGACGCAACACCAGATCGACCGAAGCACGGCGTTTCTAATTATCTAAGAGTCACGAATCGCAAGATTGCTACGGTTTGCAGAAGCGATTCCTATTAGCCGATGGAAGCCACCCCTTGTACCAACAAAAAGGGCTTTATGTTAGTTTATCCTTACTCGGGTGATATAGTCCTTTTACCTCTCCCTCTTTTATGTTTTATCTGTTTCATTGTATTTTACTCTTCTTTATTGCTATGCTAAATCCCTTTATAAATACTGTGTATGCACTAAGTTGAGATGCAGCGAAATCGTCCTGGACATAAATCGTGCAGTATTGCAATATGGTGTTTTCTCTTGAGATATATCAGGGCATTGATGATTTCAATGACATGTTTGACTGTCTTTGTCAAGCTTGAAATGGTACAGACGGTAACCGAGTGAAACGTCGAAATTCAAAAATTTATAAAAATGTTTTATTCTATAGATAAAATATATCGAAGAAACAATTTAACGTCGTTAAAAGTATTCACCCTCAAGGAGTTCATACATCTGACTCGGTTTAAACACGGGTGCTAGACATCCCGAGGTTATACTTCGTTATAGCATATAGCAATGATGATGAGTCAGTGTTCGACAAACTGATGTAGACTACGGTTATTTGACAGCCTGGTGTCAGTAGCGATATGGTTATATCACTCTCGATGACCTTGAAGAAACGAAGAAATTGAACTGGATAATTGCTGACCAATATCAGTCATCTTTTTTCTCTTTCATTTTACAATTACAATGATACTATTTTTATGAAGAGAGAAACGGCTAATCAAAGGGCTGCCATACAACCATGGCGCACCGATGGAGGCTTATTGATACCAAGGAACCCAGAACATGCTTTAATGTAATCTATGTCAGCACACGACGTAAAAGTCCCAGATTCGCTGCGCGGGATATTTGAAGCGGATGCAGTTAAGAACCAGTGATACAAGGAATGGAAGTTATAGGAGGCTCTCGGGGAAAGCTAAACGCAGATTGCTATGTGTGGCCAAATACTCAATGAGTCACACATCGGGGAAGAAAACGGTTCTTCTGTTAGACCTTTTCGGTGCGAACTGTACGACAAACAATCAGAAGGGTCCCCTGGATGAAATGCAAGATGATATGATGCGTAGCACTAACAACCTTTCAAACAGAAAAAACTATTTTGACTGAAATATATGTAGCCTAGAAAAACGAATGGAAGTTTGTCTAGTCTGGAGAAGAAAAACATTACAGTAAGAAGGACCCGCTTGTAGAACCACTACTGGCGTGATATGTTTAAAGAAGAATGATAATTCAGTAATCGGTTTAACGATCAGGACTCTATGATGAAAAACAGTGCCTTCTCGAGCACCAACCCAACTGAACTCGTTCTACTACGTGATGAATATATTCGTAGATTGAAACGGCACCTCATATCAGCAGTGGCATCGAATGGGGGATATCTTGAACTCATNCTCATTTTCCAGCAGGATAATGCCGTAGTTCAAAACTCTTTTGTAACAAAATGCTGGCTATTTTCGAAGTCAATAGCAAACATTTGGACTGTTTTACTCTGAAAGTGTACCACCACTCCAGATTTTACTCGACAAAGCATGAATAAGTGGTATGCTTGATTAGGGAATGATTCAGAATCTTATGCAGAATGTCGAGAGAGTGTGCAGAAGTTTTAAGGCGGAATGGTCAATACACCCGGGATTAAATTGGTTTCACTGATCAAGTTCCAGGGGAAGGAGTGTTACTTTAAATTTTTCACTGTGAAAATTAGGTTTATTCTGTACATTTTCTTTAAATCAAAAGATAACTTGATGAAATCTCGTATTTCGGCTTTCATTTGTTTACCGTCTAGATTCTCACAAATCGGGATGATTGTGCATGCGGGAGAGAAATTAATCCGAAAATCTGGGTGGGCGCAATACCTTTGTCGTGGAGTTTATAATGTATCAACCACCATCAGGAATGCATTGACTGCATGTCACTCTCAAAAAAGAGAGTTTACTGAATGCGTGAGACTTTCCCCAAGTGCGGTTTGAGAATATTAAGTAGAATAACAAGGATTCCACTGCAAACAGAGGAACAGCTTGCCGAGTGACGATCGGTTGACGTCATAAAAAAGAATCATGAAAAACTATCAGCATTTTAGAAGAATGTAGTAATCAGAAATAAAGTGCTGTTGGAGACCCAGGAGACTGTTCGCAAGAGCCTCATTGACCCAAGGTTAGAAAACAGAATTCACGAGTGAATATTAGTGTGGAGGTACAACAAATCACCTTGATTGTCCTCAAAGTTCAAAGGATACTGGCCAAGACTGTGCAATGCTCTACTGTACAGGTGTTATTCAAAAGTATATGTAAATGGTATAAATAACCAAATAGATATTTCCACTCTTTTTTGTTTTTCTGAGTATAAAATTGTACAGTCAACCACCAGGAACGAAGCCTGAGAAAAACAGAAAGGACGGTGGTGGATTCTAATTCAGAACTTAAATATCACCATTTTGATGACCTTACTCGCTTAGCTTTTGTGAACAAAATATTTCTACCGCACCATTGCTTTCTGCTTTTTTCTACGAAAATCCATATGTGTCCCGTGTTGGTGTGCATATGTCTAACCTTATCGTCGTATTAGAGTCCTTCTGGAGTTGAAGTTTGACTCAATAAAAGTTTCAATTCGTTTGTTTACTGAGCTTGACAGTTTGTTTGCAAACGTTTCATCACCAGCCGAAGTGATATCGTCAGTGCTTGTGAATTGGCAGTGTTCCGCTTGTACTCGTTTCGTTCATATATGTGCTCTATTCCATCGGCTATTTTTGTCCCTTATTCTCACTGTGTTCGATTCGTTTTACCGTTACGTAAGCACTTCATTGGTGTGAGACGTTTACATAGTGCTAGATAAACGTTCAAGTCCGCCAAACTTTCACTACTGTAGAATAAAATGTAGATTAAATTCTTGATCTGCGAATCAGTTTGCTCTGATTTCCGTTCAATGGAGGGAATTTTGTGCATATTGTTGTTATTTATTATTCTCTCCGGATATCTTCGCAGATAACAACTCGCTTTGAATGGGATAGTTCTCGCTGTATTGACTCTAACTGCGAGTGCGGACTGTTCTAGTTTGTGAGATTAAAGACGGCAGCATTGAGTGCTTACTATTTGTCTTCAAAACAGCTTTAATTACACCGTCGTTTTATTTTAAAATGTTTGGTCAGCGCTATTGAAACCCTCTAATTTCGTCAATTTTGTAATGTCATTTGTCAGTTCTAATCTGAAAACTGTTCTGTTGTATGAGGCTATTGTTTCATTCGATAATCGACGAACAGAGACAATGTAAAACACTGAACGACAAAAGTTCATTGTCAGAAAATATGATTGGTCAATCAAAAACGGCTTAAAATAGTTTTTCGGTTGTTCTAAGGGATAAATCGGAGTTTCGAACAAAACCCAAACAGGTTAACACAATTATACTCAATCTATGCCGGATAATTTGACCATGGTGGAAGGTCGTGGAATGCACTCTGAGCTTACCAGATGATGTTTCAATAGTATCCGTCACGCAAATGTGAATGTGGACTGAAAAAGAAAACAAATCGTAGTTTCCCACGATCATATGGCATATGGCTAATAACTTACGGTTAAAAGTCCGCTAGCATGGGACACCGTCAAATACCCCGAGGAGAGGATATACAAAGCGATAATGAGCATGCAGGCGGATAGTTTCATACTTCTACTACCTCCTTTGATCCAACGGCAAACCTGGCCGACACAGTTCACAGCATATTGAAACATCGAAAAATATTTTACGTAAATTTCTCACAAATGAGTTATTATGTTCTACCGTGACAATGGAATTTGTGCCATCCTTTCGTTTAATACGCACATATAGTCTTCCTAAGACCTTATAACTTTGTGAAAGTATTCCGACTTTCACAGCTCTTACCGACAGTTCTCTCAACCAAACATGCGGTCATCGTGACTGCGAAATTCGATACTCACTACTGTCCGTTAGGCCAAGATTTGCAATGGAAAATGGAATGTCGCTCAGATGTGTACCGATCTAGAAGGACAGCTATTTGCAATTAACGGGCCCGAAAAACAGTGTGAACAAATTCTCTGACTTCAGAATTGTACAATGCCAGTTCTGTATCAGATTAATTCGTCACTAAGCAACATCATCAGTTCATTGAAAATAAAATTGAAAATAAATTGAAAACAAAATAAAACTGCTGATGAGACCCAATCAGGTCGAAACAGCTGGTCAGCGCGTCCGAGCTTTTCAGTTCACACTTCATTTGCTATATACACGACAAATTCCCATTTGAAAATCTTAATGTCTATTCAGGTTTACTTTGGTCTACAAAGTTACGCCAGTAGTTTTTAACAGCCCAACCATTTTCCATCGATATAGAAATAACGAAATATCAAACTGTGATAAAACACCCCAAAAACTAGTGAAAGATTTGTACAAATGACGAAAATAATTATCTAATGTGTACAGCTGAGTGACAACAACAGCAGATGAAACTGGAAACTAGAATAGCATCAAATATCTGAACACCCCAGTAAAACGACTGGTCTTTATATAGCAAAAATGGAATGAAAGCATTAGTTAGTCTAACAGACTAGAGGTTATGTATTCGAACCTCAAAAGTTTGCAACTAGTCTCCGCATAGTGGTTTGAACTGTCTTCTTTTGATCAGACATCCATTAAATCTCGGGAATTGGTGCCCGTGATTTTGTGAAAAATATTATTTTACAGAACAGAGAGAAGACAAATACTGCGATATGTTAACACTTCTTTTAATCTCCTCAGTCGCTACAATGCAAAACAATCTGGTATTTATACAAGGAAATTTTCATAACTGTAGTGGTTCAACGGACAATAAATAGTTGGGGAAGCGATGGGGGCTGGGGTGGGGGGGGGAGGACAATCAGTTTCACAACAGTTTGATTGGCTGCGTGAGACACTTTTTGTGCACAAGATCCCGATAAGTAAGTTGATTAATATGGCCTCACTGAATGCAAAGAGCCTGGGATTCATGTTGGGTAATAACAGTTCGAACGACAAATGTGTGTCAACGATGTGCTCAGTTGTCATGATATGTTTTGCGATTGATGACCCTGGATTTCTCTTTTCAGATGAACCGCCAAGAATGTGTTATGTCAACTACTTGAAAATGTGTTGAGATATCCGTTGTGACAGGGGCCGATTCGTTCCGCCGATGTAAGTGTTACTGCAACTGCAGGTAAACTGGTAGACGACATGTGAAGCAGAATTGTGCGGCTGATTCTGTTTTCAGTTGTCCAAACGAATTCCTTTGGTATATGGTGTCAATCAAAGCTGTGCGGCAGGAAACGTTCGACATAATGTCGCCTTAAGGTTTTGACGCACGTCTTTCATCATATGATCACCCTTGAAGGCCAGTCTGAGGAAGACTCTTTTTTTCGCTACTTCGCGGAAGGGATCTGACGGTGAATTTCGTCTGCTATGCACATCAATAAATTTCTCTGAATAACCGTTATCTAGTAGAGTTCTTCATAGAAACGCCTCTCCTTGATTTTTATTGATGTTGATTCTCTTTTTGCGGACATTCCTCTCCATGAAACAGTAAATGTTTTACGTGATCATATCTGTTCCATGAATATTCACCTTTCTCTTTCCATTGATTATTTAAAAGATCTTATCATTGGTTGCAGAGAGCATACGTTTTAAATTTGAAGGAACAGCGTACATGCGATTTGACGGTGTAGAAATAGACAGTCCTCTGGACCCGACATTAGCTGATGTCTTCAAATCACAGAATACGCACATAGTCATAATCAGAACACAGGTCGCAGGCGAACATATGGTTTCGATGAGCTCCTTATCAAGCCATGACCCAAATCAATTATCAACGCTTAGGTAACCCTTTCTTATCTGAACAAGAGAGCTACTCCACACCTTTTCTATAATAATTTGACCTTGACTGTTTGACCCCAATGCAACACCTTCCCCCTATTGTCTCACATAAATGTGATTGCACTGGCTTGATAGGGAACTTACCGAAAACATTTGTTTGCCTACGACATGTGTTCTGATTAGCTAATGTATTTATGGAAATGGTTGAAAGACGATTGAAGGATTATTTTGAAATGGCTGTTTGGTAGAAAAGTTATGTCAATGGTACTTTGATTTTTACCGACCCCAANTTTTGTCACAATTTTTACACTTTGTAATACTACTCATCCAAATCTCTCTGTTTCCGTTGAGAAGGAAATCGATGGTTGTTTGAATATTCATAGTATGAAAATCACGGGATCGGATGGCACCTTGCAAAGATCCCGTTACCGGAAGACCACATAGAGCGAACGATACATACAATTTGCTGGGTTCGCTTCTGTGGCATGCAAAATAGGTCTAGTGAAGGCTCTGTTCGATCGTGACCTTCCTTCCCCGACTGCTTCCCTGATTATTTGTTATCCGTTGAACTACTGCAGTCACGGAAACTTTCTTGTATAAATACCAGATTGCTTTACGTTGTAGTGACTGGGGAGATCAAAAGAAATGTTAACATATCGCAGTATTTGTCTCCTCTCTGTTCTTACGAATCGGATAATGGTGACCCAATGTTTCAGTTTTCGCAATCATTTTTTTATGATTCTTTGTAGGTTCTGTCACCGTATTTTTCGATACATTGGGGCGAGGCTATTTTACATCACATTTTGGGACTGCGCTCTCGCAATTCATATTTTATCTTTCTCAACCTTGTTCGTTAAGCCACTTTTCTATGTACGAAATCGTACTTGGAATGACGACTTCAGTTTATTTGGAAACTTTAGTTCATTTGACGCGTAAGACCATCGGTGTTGCATCAGATTATCATTTTACAAATTCTTATTATAAGCTATTATTTCGGGAATATAAAGTCAGGTAAACCCTGTAGACAGCTGATTGAGAGCACGCGAAATTGATGGCCAATATCAATTCTGCTCATATTGTGTTACTCGTTTTATTCAAATGGATCAAAGGAAAAGAATGTTTCCGAAACCCTTTATTCACGGGATATCCACTAATTACTCATCAATGCCGGATTTCAGGTTTCCGATCAAGCTGGTCAAATCGATTGACGACCAGCACCCGAACGCTGATAATCCTAAGCATTATTTCCACTGGTACTAGCACCATTTTGGTGGTCTGATTACTCTTTGCGATTGACAGTCAACCCAAGTTTTCCTAACTGTAGCGAATTAAATACATCGTCTTAGCAAACTAGTAATTTATATCTGTGATATGAATAGCTTAGTTTTGTACTAAATGAATGCGATTTCACTCAAGGATCAGCTTTCTTCTTTCTTTCTTGCATTTTTTTCAAAGGTACGATTTTCAGGAACGGGGAAGCGACCAAACAAAGGGTTGCCGTACAACACACAGTTAGAAAAGAGGCGGTGGTGGTGGGAGTCGAACACACATCCCCCGGGACAATAATTGGTGACGTTATTACCGGGCGACCACCGCTTGTATACTAAAGACCGCTTCTCCCAGTCACGAATAGCAGGTCATCAACCTATTACGTGAGTATGAGACCAGATTCACTGAACATGCGGTTTGGAATGATAAGTTGCAGTGGGTTTTGGCTTCCGAGGCTGTACCCACTAGATAATATGACAGCCGCGATCTACCATTATATACATATTACAAAAAGTAGTATATGAATGACTGGAGAAAATTTCCCTGGAAGCACATAACCGGTTTCACGGTTCCTACCGTTCGTTGAACATGCGTATCCGGCAGTCTTTTATCTTTTCATTCATATACAAGTACATGAATGAAAAGCCAAAAAATACCGGATATGCATGCCTGACGAACGGGAAGAACCGCGAAACCGGTCGCGTGCTTTCAGGGAAATTTTGTCCAGTCATTCCTATACTACTTAATGTCGGATATTCAATCAAGACGCTTAAGACGCGTTTGTTGAGGTTAGCAGCATCTAACTCGCTTACAAATCATCGAATGATAGTATTCATTCTTCAGTGGACTGATTCTGAAAGAGCTGTCCAGAAAACTTTACCCGGTGTTGCAAATGAGGTTTATGTGACGAATATATATATATATATATATATATATATATATATATATATGATATTAAGTAGTATGTGAATGACTGGACAAAATT
>UZAN01049499.1:0-22032 GCA_900618425.1 Echinostoma caproni
TATGTCTGTGTACACACACACACACACACACACACACAAGGGGATTCTGGGTCGTGTTACAAAAACGGGGCCGAGTGACGAACTCTGGAAATCGGGGTGTAGTCCCCCGATAGTTAACCAAAAGCTGTCTCGCGAAATGTGCACATTCAGAGACGTAATTAAATGTATGATTCCATTTACGGATATTTCGATGCGACGAATCACGTCACGTACCAAGCAAATGAAGCTAAGAAGGACTGAACAGGTGTATCAACCTGGTTAGATCTTATTAGTAGGGTGACTCCGTCGTCCCAGCTAAAGATGGTTAGATTCGAAATGTTGCCAGCAGAACCATAACCCTGGAGGCTAATACTGTGTATAGGTAAAATGTAAAACGGTCTGATCAGCTGCACTGAAGTAGTCGGAATAAGCAAGAATGATGGATCACGATTCACGGTGGCAAATGAAGCACAGAATCGTATACTGGAATCTCCCGTCACCAGGATGTCAGGAAAAGGCCACAGATGTAGCGGTTTGTTTGTTGAAAGAATCAATGGGATATAGAAATCTTATTGACAAAACGAATATCAACCAATTACGGTTCTCGTTCCCCGGGTCACACAGCTTCTGTTTGAACTGCATGGCATTTGATTGGTCGATGCTTTTGGCCTGTGATCTGCTATCCAGGAATTGGAACGCGTAGTCGCTTGTCTGGAAGTTACTCAGTACAAAGTTTGACCCTCATTTAGTCCTGTGGAGTAGCATTGCTGGTGAGACCTAACCAGGTCGAACCAGTTGTCCGACGCTGCCCAACTTTTCAGTTCATTTGCTCTGTATACAACAAAATTCACTATATAATCAAATCAAAGCCTCCACAACTCTGAATTTCGATTTAAGTCTGGTGAAAAGATTAAAATGGTTCTGCAATGGAATGGCAGATTTGACGATACTATAGTGGAAGTTCGTGTTGTCACTGTGTCATGTCAGAGACCCCTAGTTTGTTCCCATTCCGTACGACTTTCCAACTTAAATTATTTTAGTTGGGCGTTGGAAAAAGCCATCATCATATGTTGGTCGCCTGAAACTTGTTTCTCACATCGAATCCCACTCTCACACCCCCAGAAAACCCGACCTGCTAAGCAGTATTTGTTACCCTGACGTAATTTGCGTAAAACCCAACCGTACCGAATTTTAGATGTCTTTTTGACGATCCTATAATAACAAGACCTCTGATCAGGGTGTATTCACATACAGCCTAATGACGTCAGTAGAATGAAGAGAATTGAATCCTCACAACTTTCGATGGTATACATGAAAATGTGGGGATCACGTGGGTATAAATTAATGGAGCCTTGCTCTCCGTACTTGTTGCATAAGATTCAAAAATGTTTTGGGCAGATGGTAGTCAGAAATCCGTGGTAGGCCCAATAGCCAGATAGCTGTTCCGTCATGTTTATTTGTTCATATTNCGGTGGTGGAACGGTGTCAACGTCACCAAATTATCATCCCGGAAAAAGTGTGTTCGAAACCCACCATCACACAGCCTAACTTCCCCATTCTGTGTGTGTATTGTGTATGGCAGCCGTTACCCCTTCCTGAAAAGTGAATCTATCTATTCAATAAGAGGAAGTTAAAATGAACGAGAAAGCTAAAACTCGCCCAACTGGCGTAAATGGCAAAAGGTTGATTTAATCATGTCAACACGATTAGGAATTATTCCGAATTGCTACGGCGTGTTGTTCGGATTGCTCTCTAACGGAGCACACAAACACGTCCCACTCCAGTGTGGGCCGACGTCATCGTCCATGCAAAGTTATGCAATGTGTAAATACATGAGCCTTTAGCTGAAATATGACCCGGGTACAGAGTGACCCCTCCCCACCGCCGCATAGCTCCTTGTGACGTTAACGTGACCGGTTGATTGTTTTCGGTTTTGTGACGTACCCATAATGCACATGAATGAGTGGAATTCCAGTTATCGCCCCGATACCACAACGATGACGAAGCATCGAATGAAGGTCAAGGACACGAAAGACGGTATTTTTTGGGGGTGATGATCTTGTTACGGTCGTGAACCCGAAATGCGAGGGGTGGGGCTGATGGTCGTGTTGTACTATAAATGTATCGCGCGATTCACTCAACCGGAAACACTCGGCTGAGCATAGAAATTTAAGTCGCGATTTATTTGCACTTTTACCCAGCAGAACTGTGTCAAATGGCAATGGGTGATGACAACTCACAAACCCGTCCACACGCCCGCAAGTTATGATGGAAGACCACTTTTGGATGGCTGTTTTACACGATCATACATGATATCACCAGGTTAAGGATTTCTGCAATGAAGCTAACACCCGATAGTTTTAAGAAATAAGATTGAAAAATCTAGGAGCTTCCTTCACCATGGTGATTTTATATATGTCAACAGGTAAACCTAACATGGCCGAATTTAGAATTCTGGGTGGCTTCGATACAGGTTCTCAACTGTCAATCCGTTTTTATGGAAGCGTTTTTTCACGCCACGTTCTCAAAACCCTCGAATAATGGGCAGCTGTACCAATTTGTGCCTCCTTTGCTCTAGATATAATGAATCAATTGCATTATCAACGTAAAAAGCACCTCTCCAATATTCGTTCCGATTAGCATATCATCAAGGGACCTCGAAAAAGTGTTACAATATAAGGCTGATTTTCATCGGTTTACCTGGAATAACGAAATGAATCTCCGTCTGCACTGTTGATGTAGAAAGCAGCGCGAGCAACTCACGCGCAAACCCATGTGCATGACGAACACACTTTCAGAAACAACGCGAACGACTAGATGGTTCAAGACTGACCGCCCAGAACCGCGCTGGCAGCTACAATGACCAAGCAAAATGTTATCAGGATCCACAGCAGCATGTATTTGAAAGTGAGCTATATAAGTCTTCAGTAGGACAACCGCTGTTAGCAGCTTAAGGACTTGCTCTGCGTGGTTTGAGATGTAATCTCCACCAATTTGATTTCAACAACTTGTTAATACTTTCCTCAACGCAACCCGTTTTTTGGTCTTAGAATCTTTCTTCATTTTCTTTTTCACGTCGCGTAAAAAGCGTAAACCGACGCAACTAGGTGTGCGAGGCATCTCACTACCTCATGCTATACTTTACACAGATCATTCGAGGAAGGCATTGGTCTATGTTCCGCAAAATCAAATCAGACTGCGTTTAATCATCCCCTCATATTAGATCTCAGATAGAAAACTCGAAGTTTGGTGTACCCGTTTCCCCACAAGAGTAAATACTACTTTTGACACCTGTGAAATGAGCGCATACGGTGCGGTTGAAAACGAAAAAGATGAAAATCGCTGGGAGTTGAATTTACCTGTTGCTGATTTCTGTGTGGCAATGAATCACATAGGTTTCAAGATGGTGCAGTAAGCATGAAACATCACTTGGAGGCTATCACATGACGCGTGATAACACAGAGAATATAAACTTGACGAGGTCGGCCCTCGAGTGGCGGGAAGTGACTATCTCGATAGCCCAGATACTCGGTCAGGCACACAAGCGCGATCTGGCACAGTACAAACAAAAATATGATTATATATAGTAATTGTAAGTGATGGAAACCGAAATCGTAAACCGGTTACACAATTGCTGCAATCTATCATCACCGAGACCCAGGAGGAAGTGCACAGCAATAACTGTTAGTTTATTGAAGGAAATCACTCCGATTAAGTAATATGCAGAAAAGAATACCATCGGTTGAACAGTAGTGATCAATCTTTGTTCATTTTCTTCTGGACCCTCGAGTCCTGTCTGAACCAGGTGGATTGTGCTTGATCCTGAATGGCCGGTCTGAGGTTTTATCGAGTCAGGCCCATGCTAATGTAACAATTAATCGAAACCGCTTGGAAAGGCTCACTGTGCTGATTTTTGGTGACCAGCATCAAAACCTTGACGATGCAGTGAAAAAGGATCTCACGTTTGTAGATCTATGAACATCTCAATGATTTGATGCAGGTGAGGGCCATCGAGTCGGTCACTCTACTCCAAGGACGTGATCGGAAAACACTTCCCTCAGCGTGAACCAAAGCCGGGGCGTGACCATCCAATTTTGTCAACCGTTGCATGTCTTGCGATGCGCCCATCTGCGTTCCACGTGCCGATACTGAAATGCCATATACCATGCGCACGTTGAGACGGGACCCGTACGGAGTGCATGCAAACAACCCCACTGTAACCTGATACAACCACGTTTTCATACGGATGCAAGCAGTCCTGTGTTTACATTACTAGTAGAGTGAATAAGAACATTTCATACACAAGAATGTGATCATACAAACCGGTATGCAGACCGAATTCCTTGTAAACACATGCAGGGTTGAATTCATAATTTCTACCGAAGTTTTACGATTCGTGTGCCCCGAAGATGTGTCCGACATTTGTGCGAATTTTTGGTATTACTGGGCATAAACTCTCATTGATGGGTGAAGCATCGCAGATAGTGCGGTCAACAACAAACTGCTTTATTGGCTAGTAAAGTCAGTTCGTGCATCCTGGGTCCCGTCTTCACGTGTGAGTCGAGTCAGTTTGTCCGCAACCCGCCGACTGCTCCCACTAATCTGCAACGGTTAATCGTGAAACGTTCCAACAATTCTGGAGCTATACACGTCCAGTCTGCCCATTTAGAAGTTGACGGTGAGTCAATTTGCATGATACTGTGTGGAACACTGTACGACCATCGCGACGGTTCATCGGCGCCACACCGACCGAATACATTTAAGAGACCCATAGGAACTCCGCGGAGCATCACTGAGAAGATTCAATGCACGGCGGTGAATTATCAATCTCGTGAGTTTTCCTATCAGCAGTTCAACACCCCGGACAGATCCACTGTAGGATATGCTCCTCTGGCACTAAGGAAGCAAGCCAGATCGACGAGGCTCTTTTGGGTGAGAAGGGTTGTAGTAACCGAAGACTCCTTGAAATCACTAGCACAGGACCGACTCGATATTACTTTTACATCGACCAAGGAGAATCCGATGTTTTGGGCCAACTCCAATGCACTTGGTCTAAACAGGAACTACGATTGCCCCATGCTATTCAGCCAATTATACTCTTTTCTGCACATTAGTTAATCACACTGATTTCTTGCAGTAAACAAACCGCTACTTTTGTAGCTTTATTCCTACTTCTCGGTGTCCGGAGACCTTGGTAGATGAGTACCGGTAAGATTTCGATCTTGATTCTTATTCTTGACTTCCGTCCATTCCCATTAGTACAGATCCACTGCATAACGAAAAATTAGGGAGAACCACGAAAAACTGTTGATGTAATTGTTTTTTTTTGTATACCGCATCCGGATAAGGATCACAAGTTACAAGCGATGATTGGATAATTTGCAGCTTTCCGATCTTGCCCATTTGATTGGGATTTCAGCTTTCTGATGAACAGCTAATTCCGCACGGTATGTCTGAGCTCACTCTAGATTCGTTTAGATAACCGTTTCCTGGTTGGATGTGTAGAAATTGCATCGCGTTGGGTGCGTAGTGCAATCTGATATTTTTGGGCAATCGCTTCAACTGAGTCCAGAGTTCCATTTGCAGAGGTACCGGTAAATGTGTACTGTTGGTGAACTCTAAAGAGAATGAAATTGTAGTAGTATTGTCAGTATACATCAGAGTCTTTGATTCCGCCCTTTCGTTCGCCTGGTATTCAGTAGGCATCAAGTGGTCCAGTAATAACCGCTTCAGGTATTCGTTTGGCGGGTGCTTCACTCAAGGCAAGATACTTCATTAATGAATACAAATCTCGACCACCAGTAGTAAGGAATCGGGTTCCGTATGTCAGCCGTACAAACACCGCACGAAACTTCCAGCCGTTCCGTCCACTCCTCATCCTCAGAACGAGTGGTGTGCAGGCACAATTGGTCAATGTTTCCAGAAACTACGCCAATTAGTAGTGAGGGTAATGGACGCAAATCGGGAATCAGAATCGTCATGGAAATACAAAATCGTACTAAAGGCTAGTGCTTTCGGAGTTCTTGATCGGTTACTTAAACTGAGGATTCTGAGGGTGTGGGAAGAGGAAGTCTCAATGAGAGCCATTTAAAAAAAGAAAACGAAATAAAAATACATATAGTTATGAGTAAAAAATTATTCTCATCTCACATCTTCCCAAAATGAAAGCAGGGTGAACACCATAATCGTGGGTCCATTTTGAACGACGAATTCGATTTTTGTCTCACCCTCAGGTCCGGTTCAATAGATCCGTGCCCGGTTTGTGTTGTGGCAATGTGAATATAGTGGTGAGTAAAATGGAGGTGTGTTGACATGTGGCCCCCGACGGATTACTGGAGCACAGTTGGTTCTGACACTTAATCTGTCTAACCTTTTTAATTCCATGCTGTGTTGATGGCTGCTGGGCCTTGGTGAAGGTTAAGACCGGTGCATTATGGATAGTTCTTGATTTGGGGTCCATAATTATGTCTACTAGTGGAAATCTGTTGAAGATTGATGTATGGGGGTCTGTGTGGTACACAAACAGAAGAAACGGACAACAAATAAAACTGTTGACGTGGACATCCTCAATGCTGCATTCATTTATCCTTCGAATGATCTACTATCTCCGTACTCCACAGATCACCTATCTACCATAGACCCAGTCACCCATGAGGAGGGCTTTCATTTTCTCAAAACTACGAAAATCACGAACGCAGTTGGCCCCGATGGTCTCTCTTCGTCATTGCTCAAATATGGCGCGAGGTCCGTCACAGAGATATTTATGTCCTTTATTAATCAATCGATTTACACATGTTCGATTCCGGACTACTGGAGACCGTTTATCATTGTTCCTATTCCCAAACCATCTTCCTCTAGCATTTTATCTAAACGCTTTCGTCCTATCGCCATCTCTTCCTCTGAACTTAAGCTTGCAGTCTGGTATCATTGTTCCCAATGATCCCCTCCAGTTTGCGTACAAGCCAAATATATGCACCTCAGATGCTGTCTCTTCAGTGATTCACTTTAGCTGCAAATCTTCAGATGATTCTCAAAAGTCTGTTCGTGTTTTCCTTGACTATTCTTCAGCTTTTGATTCCGTTCCACGATCTCTTCTTCTGCAAAAGCTACAGTCATTCGGTTGCCCCACAAAAGTATTATCATGGTTAAAAGATTATTTTACAGGAAGGATTCAAAGAACGAAAGCAAACGGCACTATTTCAAAACCGTTAGTGAATAGTTCTGGAGTCCTTCAGGGAGCTGCTCTCTCCCTTGTTATTCTCAACTTTCATCACTGACTTACCCTCAATCCTACCAGCCAAGAACTTCAAGTATGCAGATGATGTCAAGCTATTTCAAACCAATGGGACATAGAATCATCTTCCGACAGTTTGCTACAAGTAAAATCATTCTCGAATCAATCCGGTCTCTGGTTGAATACTTCTAAATCCTTTGAATGCATATTTAGTCTTTCCCGATCTGATTATCCTTCGAAACCCTCAGTTATCAACTCCGTACCCGTCACCAGAATACATACCACCAAATACCTAGGAGTCACCATAGATAGCAATCTACGGTGGTCCTCTCATGTGCTTGCTTGTGTTGGTAGACTGTGTCGCTTATCTTTTTAAATACTCAAGTTTCGTCAATTCTGCGTCAAACATGAAACTGTATATTCCTTTGTTTATCAATGTATTTTTCCAGTCATACTTTATTGTTCACTCGTTATTTTCCCTGGACTACTTAAAAAGGATTTCACTAATCTACGTCGAGGTCTGGTAATTATCAGCCGTGTTTCTCTTATTCCTTTAAACACTCTGACCACAAAATTGTGTAGTTTGCATATCACTTCATGTGAGAATTTCGCTCATAAGATACCCAATGACCCCAGTCATCCGCTCAATCCCGTTTTGTTTGCTTGCCGTTCCCGCACTACAACCCGATCCAATTTTCGCTGCTTGTCCTCTCGCATAAACATTTATCGCAACTCAACGGTTCTCTATCTGGCTCGTATTCTCACTGACACGGCGAGGATCCGCAAAGAACTAATCTTAAATCTACAAAGATGAACACCATTTAGTTTTGTCATTGTTGTACACGAATTTTGAATCCATTTTTCTATCCCATTGTAACGGTGAACACATTTTTGGATGAAATGTAGACATAGTTACTTGCATAAGTCATCTATAATACAATAATTGAAGGTCTTGTCGTTGGTCTAATCTATGTTTGACTTTTGAAGGACATGTTTGAATGAGTTCACCGAATTTTCTGCTCTGTTCTTGAATTATGGATGCTTCACAGATAATCGCCCCTTGCGGAGTACAGAAACTTCGGAACCGCGCTGATATGACTTGTGATCTGTCTGGCCGGCCACTTGGGGCAAAAAGCATCTACGAATTATGGTGAGCTAGTCGGTACTTATTCTGACCGTTTGAGGAATGATCACGTGGTAGTTGTTGATGGTCCGATGAAGTCGATGTGACTTGCCCATTGTCAATGGCTCTCGATGTGGCAATTTTTTTTTCAACTTTTGGGATATTAGGAGTATTTTGGGACCGATTGCTTTATGTCATAGTTGAAGCTTTAAAACTGTACGAATCCTCGTGGACATACTTTAATTCAAGACCTACCTGTGAATAACTTATTTCATGGACAGCCACGCTGTTCTAGCGATTCACTCGTTGAGGAACATTAGCCAAGAAAACGGGATGGAGCGAGACAATGCCAGCCAGTAAATCACCTGTCAAAGCTTCCTGACGGGCAGTGAGAATCCGGCAACCAGATCGCATAAGCCACGATCAAGAGTGTTTTACCACTACGAACTCGAATGATCGGGTAGTACGCTTAAAACCACATCCTTCCTTATACGCATCATTTAAATCCATTTGAGTTCTCTCAGCAAACCAATCGCAACACTCGTGACTTCATGTATCTCAGACCGCTATTTTTTGATTCCTGAAATACAAGACCGAAAAATTTTGGGCTTTCATATATTTTAATCAGCAACAAAAATTAGTAATTGCTAGCCAATGGCAGTCGGTAAAATCACTACGAACTATGCACGTCCACGGGTTCTCTTCGGATAACGTAGCGATTGTCTTTGATGCACCAAAGGTATCAACAGCTACCTTGGAATTTTCAGGTAAAGCAAAGAACTCCACACTCACCAACTAAACTAACATGAACTGCACACACGCAGTTGTACAATGGAATTGAAATTTTATTATGATTATAATCCCAATATGCCTTTGCAGAAATAATTTCACAACGTATAGGGCGCGATCGATTGTTTCCATACAACGATTAGTTCTGCTCATTCAGGTGTATGATACAGCACCCCGACTAAGAGCAATCACTTTCTGAGCTGAAATTACAACTTGTTCGTCATTCTTCAATAAGGTAACCTACTTTTATGCATATGAAAGACCATGAGCATCATGGCGATAAACGCATGTACCTTTCGTTGTTCTTCTTGAGCATTTTACTGGTCACAAGACAGTTTGGTCACATTTAGAGATAACAGACCCTTTGGTATGCTGGTGCGTTAGCCATTTGACAGCATAGCTGAGCTGAGAAAAGCAAACGGAATATCCTATTAGAGTAAGCAAAACTCAACAACTCGACAACAAAGCATCCCACCCCTACCGCGACTTTTAAGGATCGGTTCGACCCTTTTCTCATAGGACAAACAAAATTTTGGTTTCTATTTTGTGATTATCGAAGTCCACAACTTTCATGGGGGGGTTCAACCATTCTGGAGCTGCCCGTGGACACAGACTGAGGTGGCGAGATTCGACCTCCGAACCACGTGATCACTGCCACCCCGAGCATGACGGTCTAATCCCAACCTCTCATTCTGGGATTGCAGGACGTTGTTGAAACGTGCACGCTCATCTGGGATACCAGAATGCATTTGTTGGCTGANATCGAAGACCATCAAAGTGTAATGGTCAGATAAGCGAGAGTGAAGACCCCGAAAAACTGTTTGGCCTATGTAGACCAACAACCACACAAGTTATAATTTCAAGGACGCAGCCACCTGTTACAAAAAGGAGACCTAATTCCAAGGTGGTGTGTACAATGGTAACCACTAAAGCCGTAACACAAGGGGTCGTTTCTACTGATTTTGCGGACGCACGTTGCCCACTTTTAATACTTATTCTTGCTCTCTCGGATCAAGCCTAAACGGCAAGTTCGGTCTCGACGTCACTAGGCATGAGTTTGTTTCAACAAAGTTCTCCATATGCCGTGGTTAATTAAAAAACTTCCTTACAATTTGACACCACAGCAAAGCACGCAATAGAAACGCGCAGTATCAACATTGTGACATTCTCACAAGTTATGTTGTCTGAGCCTCATTCTCCTCAAGATTTGGTATTGCTGACCATGAACTCCTGCCAATATCCTGGTTGGTGGATCACTGATAGTTCATCTAGGGGGGTTGGCCAAACCCTGATTCCAGACCAACCATGAGGTGTACGTACCACACACAAGACTCCCTGATTGTGATCGCCGGCTCGATTGAGCACGTTGGACGTTAGACCCCGTCCGAAGGACGTATGATCCGATGAGCTGGACACCAGTTCCCAATGGATCGCGGTCTTCCCACACCGCCCCGCTGCCTTGCGGATCATGCTTTGGCTAGCCAAGGGCTCTGATTGTGGATTCCCCAAGAAAATTCACCTGCCTTGGCCTGGGCAACCTGGCAGTATTCCACCCACATGCAAATCGTGGAACGTTTTCCTTCTTATAAAGTATTGTACCATGATTTGTTTGGTACACAGTCTGGCTTCAGACGTGTGTGAAAATATAAATATAATGCCCAAATTCTTTCGCCTAGCGAGAGGGTTGAAGTGCGTCGGTTCTGAGAGTTGTGCACATTCCAGTGCTTTAATCACAGGTTGATGCAGGACACCCCTGGATATCAAGGAACCGACACTGATGCCCCAGTGAAAAACCAAACCGATCAGGCGCACACATGAGCAAGATTCTAGTGGTGTCTAACAAGCCATTACACACTGAAAACAAGCAAGCCCCGAAAGCCAATTCCATTTTGAGTTAGTGGTTTTGTGAGAAGCCACTCATTTCGGTTGGGTTTGCATTTTCCCGAAATGAGATCAGGCTAGCGGGGTGTCGACAGCACGAAAACAATGCAAAGCGCATATTAGGCGGCTTCGGCCCGAAAGCGACTAACAAATCCAGCCAGATCCGAGCGATACTTGGAAAATCCGGACCGTGTCAGCTTTTCGCCGTTGCACTACTGCCAGCGAATTCTGCCCGACTCAAATGACAATTGCAACCCTAGAATTCGAGGCAACACAAACTACCAGAGCGAAATTCATCTCGGAATTCCGGCATCCAATATTGGCAGTGTCTTTTTAACGAACCTGATCTTGCACACTAACACTCCACCCTACAGAAAAAACACTAGCTCGAAGTTTCGAGAAGCAAACGAGTCGCCGTCAACGCAAGGAACCGGACGAACGACTGCAGACACCACAGTTCGTTCATTAGAAAGAGAACTTGCCATTGAAACTTCACATCTAAATTAGCACCTACTTTTGTAGTAACAATTCACAAAATTGTTCGGACATATTATCACTCTACATTGTCCAGTCAATTGGAGTCGATGCACACACACACACTTCGAGTGTGAGTTAACAACTATCTAACGGCTCATTATTATATGTGTATGTAGCTGCCAGACACAAAATATAGAAAATGAATTTGTTAGCACTACACAACTGCGTTCATGAATCATTGAGATCACACCAAGATTAGGCAGACTCACGCCTGAACAGAGGAAGCAGTGAATTGGCGCTTTATGTAACCTACTCCACAAAGACAGACGAGCGAGGGAGATTCAGTAAACTATCCTCAAGCATGACTACTAGTTTTTTCGGCGTTCATCAATCCTAACAATGTACGGGGCCAGGATGACATTTGCATGTCTTCAAAAACTTGGGCACATGATTTATCAATGGCCACATATGATGCGCGATTTGCGTCCACAGCGAGTGATTGATCTCATCTATCGCAAAATCAAGAGGGGTAAGACGACCCAAAAACAAAAAAATCATACACAATATGGATTGCATTTATTAACACTGCTCGAGGGCAAATTGTTTGTCGGTGGAATTGGCGTGCCTGCTGGACAAGGGCTGGGAGGGACATTATGCACGCTTCGAATGAGCGAAAAAATAGTGGGTGCTCTCTGGTACAGGGGATGTCGTCGCTGTCATACTTCCGCGTTGCTTCGCATCACACATCCATTTCGAACGGATTCTCATCACCTGAGAATCAAACGATAAAAGTGATAGGCAGATCAACTCCACGGTTCATGAACTGGGCTGTACAAAATGCGGTGATCATTTATTGATAAATCAGTACACAAAGAACAGAACTGGTCAATTGACAGCTATATTTATTTATCACACATCTGGTGAACGCGGTAGATTTACGCACAGGAATGTGCAGTGTAGACGGTGCAATTCTCCTTTTCGCACCTCGTTTTGCAAACCCGTTTAAGAATGTGCAGCTTCGGGTCTGTGGGCCCCAAACTTCCGTCCATTCTGAGAGGCAAGATAGAATCTACACTACATCATTTTCCTCATCGTACAGCGAGATACAGTAAAGCGAGCTTCACTGACCGCTGCCATGCTCAGTGTACATAAATCAAGTGATAAAGCACACGATGGAGAGGGATTGGGCCTAGTTGGAAAGAGGCAAAGAAAAAGAACATCTATGGACAACACACAGGGTACACAATCTAAGTGTTCATGGATACCTTTTTTCAAGCATTCTGCTTTGTCAAGCAATGACAACAAGAACGCCACTGCTGTCGGTTAGTTGCCATGTCCTTCATTGTCTCCAACCAGCCAGTTGCAGAGTCTTTCGGACCCCAACCTAGAAGACGGGAGACACCGATTTTACCTAATCGCTCTGTGCATTTCTTAATGCCTCGCTTCCACGTCATCTGTTGACCACCACGCGATTTCTTCCAACCTGCGAATAAGGTGGTGCGGCAGACGACGACTGGACATGCGCAATACGTATCCTAAACAGCAAAGCCGACTAATCTGAATTCGATGGGACAACGAATTCTCCATCGAATCATTACCAAATATGCGACGCCTCACCTCAGAGTTGCTTTCATGCTCGTTCCATCCAACCCGCGCCAAACTACGTAAACATTTGCAATCGAATACTTCAAGACGACGAATATCTTCCATGCACAAATTTAGGATTTCTCAACCACAGAGCAGAACTAGCCACACACTGGTGCAGTATACACAACCTTTCAGTTTCAGCGACACATTGCGTCTACACCAAAGGTGCTTCAATCCTGCGTAAGCTGCTCGAGCCTTGGAAATGTGGATATTTACACTACACGGACTCTGGTACCTAAAAAAATGTTATGTGGCTACAGGAAAATGTCTTATCTGAACGAAAAAATCAAAGTACATGAGTGAGTTTCGTTATACATTCTTCGGTTAGTTCGCTATTTGTATCATATACAAGTGAAGTTGAACAATCACGTTATGTCTCGACGGGCGAATGTGCAGCAATCATATAAACACTAAACATTGAACTAGGAGCCACTGAAAACTGAAGATAGTGAGACAAACAGAAATTTGTATAACATAACCGCGTACCCAGATCGGACGCAAAGAAACCCGGGTTGGTAAAAGAAATAGCCAAGAAATGACTGAAACCGTGTTGCATGCACGTTTACAACAAGAACGAGTGGATGAGGGAATGAAAACGGTCGGAACAAACCNTCACAGAGGTCTTACAATCCCTGCACTGCTGAGCCAAAAAATGTTGTCCAAAGCACTCAAGAGGAATGCTGCCATATATACAGTATGTATATATAACTTCATTTATCTGAGGATGAGTTCAAGGTTATTGTGAAATGAATGGAGATAAAACATGGCCTAGACCAAAACGCCTTTTTGACCACCTGGAACACGTACGAAATTATCGGACCAGTTGGAATTATGGAGAAAGGATACACTACTTCAACTGACAGATGGTGATTGGTTCAACGGATTATGAAAAATGTATAAGAGGGGACCGGCTTAATAACAACGAGGATAGCAATAATGAGTCATGGTATTTAGAGCTTATCAAAAGGGAGGAATGATGCTAATGCATTTTTCAGATTTCATTTCAAGGCGGCGATTTAGAGACCAACCTACAATCTCTGTCATGTCAAGCTGTACAGCAGCCTGACAGGATGTTATGGTAGGGAAAGTCAAATATTTCTAGGCGAAGAATAAAAATTAAAAAACACGAAACAGGCATGAAGGATAGGTAAATAGCTTTGGATGTAAGACAACGGGAAAAGAGCAGAAAAAACACTGGTCGCTGGTTATATGCAAGCTGGTAAAATCATTGACCAGTAGTTGAACATGGGCAGAGGACACGGTGCTGGGCAATATTTCCCAATCAAGTGTTGAATGCAGCTGTACTTTTCTCATCGGGCGAGAATAAAATAATTTTGGAAGGGAGCAAGGGAGTCCAGAGTCTTCACAAATGAGAATACTTAGACTGATTGAGTAATTTGTTTTAGCTAGTGTCGCAAACACTTTGAGAATAACTGAGGTGTAAGCATTCGGATGTAATTTCGAGCATCCCGGTTCATATATTTCACCCAAAGGAGTTGGTTGAAATCCCTGATTCGAAACTAACCAAGAGGAGTACGAACCGCACACACACACCCTCCCGTTTGTGGTAGTGGCCACCGGCTCCGGGTATCTTGGACGTTTGACCGCGTCCGATGGGCGTTTAGTCCGATGAACTCAATACCGGCCCTCAAATGGTTTCGGATCCCACACACCGCCCGCTATCTTTCAGGTTAGGTGAAGGCCCCGGTTGTGAATTCCTCAAGAAAATTGAGTTGTTTTGGTTTGGAACAAATCATGGATTTTTGACTAATACGATTATTGTTTTGCGGTTTGTTTGTCGCAAACATATATTAGGTCAGGTTCGGAATGTGGGCCTAAGGGCTTTACCAAAAGTCTCCGAAAGCCTCAGTATGGTCGGGGTGGGTATCTGGGATTGTGACTGGTCATCATTCCCTTACATCGTACACCTCGCGAAATACTCCTATATGACCAAGCGTATCAAATAGCTTCTGCTGAGGAAGTCCCACTCACTGCCTTCTCATGGCGGTGTTTTCCCATCAAAATGAGGACAAAAAGCCGACATTCGGGGCTATAACCGGATATGTGAACCATTGGTACTTCATCTAAGGGAGTTGGCCAAAAAACCCGGTTCCAAACCAACCAAGAAGAGGCGTACGAACCACACCTACACCTTTTCGATTATGGGAGTGGTCACCGGCTCGGTTGACCATCGAGGTGTACTGGGCACCTTGGACGTTTGACCCCGACCAAAGGGCGTATGATCTAGTGAACTGGACACCGATCCCCAATGAACTGCGGACTCTAAGCTCCGTCCTGTTATCTTGCAGGTTTGGCTTTCTAGCCAAAGGCTTCGAGTGGAGACCTCGAGGTTATCTCCCTTCCTCGGCCAGGGCTACCGGGAAGTAACATGCCCACACAATCTATGAACACATTCTTCAGGTTTCTTTTTTTCTTGTTGTGGCACATTAACCAGTCCTTTGTAATTGGTTAGGTGTTGAAAATAAGAACTAACGAGTTATATATATGCCTCTCAACACGTATGTATATGACTCGAATGAAATCAAACGATGCTTGGAAATTTATTTTTCTACTGATCTAGCAGGATAACAAAACCCCGTGTTTACAGCATTCAGATATCATTAAAGTGTCTAACCGTTTTCTGCTGTTGATCATCTTTTGCAACTCCGTCTTCCAGTAACCATGTTAAGTTGATCATACTTTGTCAAGTCATTGTTCGCACAAATTAATCATCTTCATGGAACAGCTGCAGACTTGACCACCTCGTAGTTTGTGATGGAGAATTGGACGATGGGACCATTCGGCGAAATTTAGTTGTTGCTTGGAGTGCGAAATACCTCTGGCTAGGAAATTAGGCACCCATATCTCAATCAACTGTCATACTGACTGTTGCTGTGTATACCGAAGTCTCAGCTTCAGTTCCAGTTTTAACAACAATTCATCATGCACACCGGTTTTTGTTGCTGTTTTTTGGCCGCCCGCTCAAATAAAAAAACAGGTAGAAGATTGGAATATCGAGAACAAATTCAAGGGGCACATAGCGAATTCATATAGACCGGGGTTGCAAGAATAATGAGTGAATATTGCACATATGCCTTAATTAGGGATCGATGGATGATTTGACGAGTACGTCAAAAAATGATGGAAAAATACGGCGAATCCCTTCGATCTGCACCCCCTTGATGATCCGAAATGAGGTAGTTAAGCTAATTCCAGCAAGATCGATTACTGGTCGATATCACAATAGAATAATTGAGCAATAAACAAACTTAGTTCTTAGTTTCTTCCATCTCATTTAAAAAGCTTTTAGTTGGATAAGGAAGGACTATATCTTATAGATTACACTATCTATACACCGCACATTATTTTACGAATGACAGTGTATGATACATTGGAAAAAAGTGATCGATTGATGTGCCACCGTTTGAACACCAATTTGTTTGCATCAACGAACTGGCTGCTTACGGTGGTGATAATCAAATTAACACAATGGTGGTGATGGTGGTTACCTTTGGACGGTCCGTTTGGTTCAGGAGTTTCTGTGACTTGTGTATGCGCAGCTTGCTGTGAATGATTCGATTCCGGATTGCTCACAGCTTTGAGCATCTTTTCTAGCTCTGCCGGAGGAGTTCGTGAGAGCGGTGAATTACGGCACTGAAGCATGAAATCTCGATCATAGATGATACGAGTTCCTCCAGGTGTCGTACTGAATAAGGTACCACCAGGCGTCGTTCTAAGTTAAAAAAAAGCCAGATCGCAGTAAGTGTTTTAGCGTCTTACGGAATGTATAAACAAGCTTGGAGCAAAATATAAACAAAGATATGAAGCTAAACACACCTTTACTGGAAAAAAAGTTATTTGTACCCATCCATTGATGTACCTGAAGCATTGACTGAATCTAGTGGGAACTTGGGGGGGAGTAATTACGAGGTTTAGTGTCGCGTTGGGTGCTGGCAATCACCGTCCAAACGAGGTGACCGATCCGCACTGCCTACTATGTTCCGGTTGTCTTGCGGTTACCCTTTCAACAGTTAACAGAAACGACTACGATTTGGCTCTAGTTGATATATATATATATATATATATATATCACTTGTCTAAGGACAGACTGCGCCAGGCAAATCATGGTACAATAATCGTTATAAAAAAGAAAAGTGTTCCATGATTGGCTTGTGGGCTGAATACTGCCAGGTTGCCCAGGCCAAGGTAGGTGAATTTTCTTGAGGAACTCAACCGGAGCCTTCGGTTAGTTAAAGCCTGACCCGCAAAGCAGCGGGGCGGTGTATGAAAACCGCAGCCCATTGGGAGCCGGTGTCTAGTTGATGCTTCCAGCCTTCCCTAGTTTCTGCTTAAGAAATCACAAATGTTTTGGGTGACACTGAAAGACAACTCAGAAGAGACATTAGAGGCACAGATGCGTATATGCTGCTCTGCCGTGTCTTGTGGAAGAACAAACTAACCGAAAACAGTTAAAGCACCAAAAATGTGGCAAAATAACTCTTCCTTATTCTTACTTCTTCCACTTCAAGTTGCTACGTCGGTACCAGGGCGGCGTAAAATTTACGTCTGGAACAGAAGTCATGAGTTAGAGATTGTGTCGTGTTTCGTTGTAGCATCTAAGGACGGAGCGAACAGTGGTTGTGTATTAAGGTCTCTTAGTTTTACCATATGGGCAGTTCATTCCCTTCCCTATGAGAGAGTAGATCATTCGGCATGACGGTTGAATACTCCTACCGGATGAGAAAAACTGCTTCCACTGAGTTTGTGCATCACAACCTGCGGATTTGAGAGTCGCTCTCAGATGAAGAAAAATATTAAAAACATGAAAGGCAACAATGGCCAGTGGGAGACATAAGAAACGGTAAATAAGAAGTCTGGTAATATGCTTCCTAAATGCACATGTTGACGGTAAAATCAAGTGTAGCACTTTCGCTTCAGGAGAAATGCTGATTCTAGATATTCACCCTCGTTAACATGTAATGGTTTCACGGAGTAGAGTAGAGCATCACGAGCAGCTAATTCAATAGAATATAGGGCTTTCATTCATACACTTGCAATATAACTGGGGTTTTCTATAGCTTTTTCAATACTGAAGTGGCAACTGTGGACGAAGTGCTGTACGGTAGATGACATTCCGGGATGTGCAAAACGTGTCCCAACCGGCGAAGTCTACCACTTATTTTATTAAAGCACATAACGGCTGACTTCGGACTTATTAGGTTTAGCCTACCCGTAGCACCTTATTTAAAACCATTGATCGATGGATGTCTTCTTCATGCCATTTGAAGGTTTCCCTTGAAGAGCATAACTGACTACACTGTTTCACAAAACACCCGACCGTTAGACTACAAAATCTCAATTCCACGCCCAGGCGCAGATTGTTCGTGTGTGCTACTTTCCTTACGTACGTGGCTTGGAAGAAACAATCAAGCATAAACAGTTCTAGGCCACCGAATTTCGAAGTAGGGGTAGTTAAAAAATAGCGTAGCAGCACGACTACATTTAGAGGGTGTAAAACACACTGGAAAGAGCAGCACAATTTGTTTTTCAGGTGTAATTTGCGCATCCTCCACTCGCTCACACAGACAGAAGACTTTGTTAGTTTACAGGACATCACAACTTTCCTGCAATTGTTCATTCTAGGCTAACTTGCAGTCACTCGACCATCACACAAGGTTCCTTCTCTATTTGTGTTTGATCTACTACGAATTTAGTATCTTCTGGGCCCGTTCTCCGTCATTTTACTCAATTTCGTGACAAATTGCAGCTCTAGTCAAGTGTCTACTTTTACGTGCCGGATGGATGGTGGTGGCGCAGTGGTTTAGTCGCTGTCACTGGCGTGCTTTGGACCCTATGGTCCGAGTCCCGCCATCGCCACCCAACTTTAGTGGTACAGCTTTGCTATCGTCGGGTTAAATACCACGCCTAATCTATCGGGACCTTCTTTGGCTCGCCACCCCAAGTCTCGAGGCTTAGGTTACCGGTTTTCAAGACGGAACAGCAGGCCTTCGTGACTATGGGTTCGCCCCGTGTGCTGCTCATCACACAAATGTGTGTAATACAAAAAATATCATTGTATTGTGAAGCCAACTTTACTTTCAAATTCATAAGCGTCAAGGTAAGCGATAATGTGTAAGGAGGATAGGGATTGAGTGTATTTTCTCAGGGAAGTGAAAAGAAAGTGAGCTAATTCAACCATTCTTGCCTGATGAGAAGTGGCAAGATCGTCATGGCTGTCGGTTTGCTGCCATGATCTCCAGTGTTACCAACCATCCAGTTATGGAGTCTTTTAGACCTCAACCCGTAAAACAAGAGACGCCTACTTCACCAAATCGTATAGGGCATTTCTTCGTGCCTCGTCTCCGTATCTGCCGGCTACTACAAACAAGGTGCGGTGCAGCAGGTGACCGTCAGATACGCAAAACATACCCTAGCCAACAGAGTCTACTGAGCTGAATTCGATGCGATAGCGAGTTCTTGCTCGATGCATTCTCAAATACCCGACGATCTGCATACAGGTTACTATCCCGACTACTCCGTTCCACCTATACCAGACTACGTAACCGTCGACTGTCGAAAACCACTAGGCATCTTCTTTCCGCAAATTCTCACAATCGTAGATAAGAATTGATCGTAGTGGAGCAGTATAAACGACTTTACAACATCAATGAAACCTCACGACATCGCCAGTGTTTTAGTTCTGCGGTCGCTGCTTGAGCTTTGGAAATGCGGACAGTATCTCCTTTTATGTGCTATCATCGTTGGTCATCGAAGTAAGTAATAAAGTCCATCTGGTTGGGCCTGGATAACCTAGCAGTACCGTGCCCTCGCGCATATCATGGCCTTTTTTGTTTCATATAAAGATCATTGCAGTATTTGATTTGGCACACAGTCTGGCTTTAAACCGAAGTTAGAAACTTATGGTTCCGTCGTGATCTTCGGCTGTGACGAGTCGCGCCAATATTGCAGCAGTTCGCCTGGTACTGCTCTACGGCACATGCATCTGGTCAGAACGGAAGTAGGATAAAGATGAACTGTCAGCGTTTGAACTCCGTCGTTTTGCAGAAATCTACTGGAGCAAACCGGACAAACGATGCTGAGATCAAACGTAGGAGTAGGTAAATGCGGCAAACAACTGAAGTAAGTGATTGATTTCTGTAGGTTAAGTCGATTGTGGTATGTGCTAAGCGTGTCACTAAGTTGATTGTTACGACGTGCGTTGTTTGTCGGAGTAGATAACGGGTAGGACAAAGGTGGCCAAACTAAGACCTGGAATGAAATTATGAAAGCTCTGCTCAGGAAACATGATCACGTCTGTTGCATGAGGTATCCTAGGAAGGAAATCGAGATAAACGTAATCAACGGTGCCGAGATGATGGGGATGTATGCGGTGCTTGGTAGGAGTAGCATCTTTGAGTGGATGGATTGTCATGTTTCCATGGAGGTATCTTATTCCTGTTCGACCTTGTATTCAACCCTCACTCCGACTATGAAGCTGAGACATTCAACAGCGGTCACATCCCGGAAAACCGCTCGATAGGTTGGGGGTATACGAGATGTGAAAACCGGCATACGGTTGCGAAGAGCCATTATTTGATCGACAAACATCCACTATCTGATGCGACGTGTACGAAATAAGCTTGCTTGACTAGCAGAGAGCATGGCCCTACGTTGCAACTACATGTATCGGATGGGGAATGAGCACGGGGCTATCGGCGACGATTTAACACTGTTGACCTCAGGACAGAACGCCGACGCTGGGGACCCTTGTACCGAACTTCCATGGTCAACAGAGAGCCCGATTACCTTTCTCTCTTTTCCAGGGAGCCCACCGCAGTGATTCAAGTGTCGTGACTAGTGGCACTCGTCCATTTTGTTCTGGGAAACTGTCTTCATGGATTTTCTATTTTCGTCAAAACAATAATTAGAACACTCCCATCTTTTTTGTAATCCATGAAAATGTTATTCAAAGGGCCGCAGCAAAACTGTTGCAGGCAAGTGAGTGGATATCGATTGTAAAAGCAAACCTGAGCTGAACACCAAGTGCGTGAAATTCGTCTTTCACTAAATCATCGTAAGATAAAAATTAAGTGAGACGAGATAGTAGTATAAAATTGTCCGATATCTAAATACATGCGAGACGGGAATTGGAAAAATAAAAGCGTCAGAACACCGTTCGCAGGTTGGTCCTATGAGAATGGATGCAATGAACGTGGAAAAGTATCTCCTGTTCCTACCTCCGAGACCCACATCCACAAGTAGCGGAATTCCACTGAAGCTTGCAAAAGCCTGAGAGAACCTACCTCTTCCCAATCGGTCGACCATGTTTACAACCTAGGGTTCCATAGGCCTAAGGAGCAATCTCTTATTACTCCAAGATGTGGAAGACTACTTCGGGAACACTGCACGTTCACGGTGACGGCGTGAGAGGGATCCCTTTCTCGCCAGGGTCATCGATGAGCATGGTGGATTATTCCACCTTTTACAGCATAATTATGCTATACTTTTATATTCCCAAGAACCGAACGGCCGTCTGAGAGTTCCTGGGAACTAGAATGTACACAGCATGATAGAGCTTCTTCAGTGAACGTGTAACAAGACACTCCCGGAGTTAAATAAAAGCACATTAATTGCGAAGTGAATTTCATATTGGTAAATTTGCACAGATATTGTCGAAAGAATAACATACCCCACATTCGAAGGAATTTGAGATGGATCGGAAATGCGAATACGTCGCACAGGTATCTCATCCGACCGCTTGTGATTCATGTCGGTTGTTCAGCGTGCAGCGTGAAAACAGCGAAAACGGGCGCCACTCGCAACCTTGAAGCTTTGAGGTCAGGTCAGTCAGTCAGTCAGTCAGTTCAGTTCAGTTCAGTTCAGTTGCACAGGACGAATATGG
>UZAN01049502.1:8103-19855 GCA_900618425.1 Echinostoma caproni
CAACTGGGCGAGTACCAACTTAATCTCATATGACACACAAAGACTGAAGTGCAAGGTATGCATAGGCGTCCACAAGCTTGTTGACTGCCCAGAGTTTTTGGCAATGAAGGTAATGGACCCCTGGGCAGTAGCTAAAAGGACAGGGTCCTGCTTTGTGTGCTTGAGCGATACCCACAGAGCATCCCACAATTGCCGGATTCGGCATCACCCCTTATTACACCACGATGGAGGAGTCGAGCAGCTATGGTCAAGACAATTGCAGGGTTTGGCATCACCCCTTATTACACCACGATGGAGGAGTAGTCAAGACAATTGTAGGGTTCGGCATCACCCTTTATTACACCACGATGGAGGAGTCGAGCCTCAAGACAACAAGCCGCGAACGAATAGCGGTTGGGTCGATAGAGCCGACGAACACGCTGCGAGGATACATCTAAATCTGTCTGCACTATCGGACGGGTGTCAAGTGGGCCGGTTCGCTTGGGAATAATACCAATCCAGGTGAAAACTCCGCATGGTATGGTGCAAGTAGTGGCGTTTCTAGACAATGGTTCGGATACCACCCTCGTGAGATAGAGCTTTGCACGAGAATACAACCTGTATGGACAAGCTACTTCACTGGTAATCAGCACGGTGAATGGGGCACGAGCAGTTCGAGCTTCTCAACTGAGTTTGAAGTTAGGTTATCAGCACTGTGAATGGGGCACGAGCAGTTCGAGCTTCTCAGCTGAGTTTGAAGTTAGCTCCCACATCCGGGGAAGATACGATAGAAGTGCACCACGCATTTACTATTGCCGAACTACCAATGAGAGCTGGGTGCACCATACATTTACTATTGCCGAAATACCAATGAGAGCTTCCGAAAGTATCCGGTTGCTAGCGCGGCGCTGGCCTCACCTCCACGATCTGCCGTTCGAGGATGTTCCCGGACACCCGAGTAGACATATTGATCGGCTGTGATGTACCCGTTGGGTTCTGGACCAAAGGATAGGAGGCAGTAGAGATCCATATGCTGTGTGTACGATGTTTAGTTGGATACTCTGCGGGCCGCTCAGTAATGATGGTAATTATTCATTCTCGATCAACTTCATCTCGCAGCCAGGTTGCTATGCAACAACATATTAAGGAAATCACTATATTCAGGTCGGGTAACGCCCCTTCGCTGATAGATCTGGTGCTCACTACACAAGAATGACATTATAGCGCTAAAGTCGCACCCACTTCTTGGTAAAAGCGACCATGTCATCATATCGATCGAAGTATGCATGCGACAACCTAGGGCAGCATCCAAGCTGATTAGAAATTTCGACTGTATGGATCTAAGCAATCTTATAACTAGGACATCGGAGTTGGTTACGGATGCTCCGGAAAAGGATGTTAATTAGGAAGGCCCTTGTAGATCCAAAAAATGAATTTACTACATTGAAACGCAGTGACAAGCCGCTGCGGTGGATGGCATCCATAGCCAGGGCCACCCAACAACGGAAAAGATACTGAAAGAGCTTTAGAGTTTCCGGAAGTCAATAAGCGTTGTTTCTTTATAGAAACTGTAGAAATGAGGCGGTTAGGCTAATACGAAAATCCAAAATGCAACATGAGCTTCAACTGGACTAAGGCGCTAAAATCAAACCAAAAGAAATAGAATAGCTGCGTTCAATCCAAGCAAGCATTGCGAGATTGTATAGGACCTTTAATTATAGGTGCTCCAACAGTCATTATGGACAACCAGGGTGAAGTATATGCATCGGCCGGCTATTGTGACAGTGTACAACGAATAGATGACAGTATGCCGGGAACCTCGGAGCTAGAAACATCACTGCCGAAAATTGGGAGTTTCAACTATCGGAAGAGTTAGTGCACCAGCATTTGGAGAGCCTATAAAATGATATATTTCACGATGGAAGCCGTGAGACATGCAGAGGTGCATGATTATTTTGTAAAATAAGTGGTAGAACATTTAAGTCAACAGCGTTCAGGGGGTTAAAAGCCCAATGAAACGCAATCGTGGTTACGCGCGACAAACAAAAAAGGACCAGCAAACGGTTTATGGACACTTGATTTATTCGGGGATTGACAGAAGAGAAGAAGGTGAGTTACTTTGTAGTTATTTGGATAAGTAGTTATGGAGAAAAGTGCTATAGAAGTAGAAGTGGGATGATTTAAAGTGCATCTACATATCAATGAATCGGAATATTAAGGATTGATTTCGATTTGGGACGAGAAATGTACACAGCGAGTATCAGACACGGTAAAGAATGTCAAACGTTGATCGTGCGGAGGTGGACAGAGACAAAACCTGAGTGGAAGATTTTGGAAGGTATTTTGTGTGTATATGTACATGGGGATTTGCGTTTTCAAAATAAATGTATAGATAAAGTCATACAAGCGCGACCAGCTTGTGAGTGATATGGCTGTTTAGACGAGAGCGATCTGGTAAAGAAGGAGAAAAGAGGTTTTAGACCTCGCCAAATCTTCTATCATCAATCAAAAACACGGGGCGCTGAAGTCTGTGTGGGCCTGCAGACTCACTGAGTCTGGTTAACAAAACGATGCAGTCAAAGGGAGATCCCATAAGATCTCGCTTTAAATTTTTCGGTCATATATATGTGTTCTTCACCGTTGTATACCGGTCTAATCTGATGGAAATCGCCGTTAATCCGGGAGCAGCAGGTCCCTGGAAAGGAAGCCGGAAATGAGAAGTAGTTTAGGTAGGCGCCTAGTTGACGAGGGGGGAGAGAGAAAGCATGTATGTTATCGTTCAACCTAATAATAAAAGTTTAAGACAGCCATTTGGGAACGAGTCAGGGGACTAAAAGATTTAACTAAACCAATTAAGAAGCTTTGATCAATTTCCACTTAAAAAATCCATGCAATAAAACAGAAATACAACGCTTTTGTGTGATGAAAAAAATCAGTTTACGAAGCAACCGATTAAGAAGCATATGTTAGTTCAGCCAGCACCGACACTACTTTGGAGAAGTTTCTCTAACAAGTTTTCTAAGCCGAAACTGATAGAGATGAAAATGCACATTTTCGGTTAGATTCACAGCGATTAGAATGGGTCACTGGGGATAAGGAGACATATTAAGCCGATGTTAAAAGAGAAAAACAAGAGTACCTGGCTCAAGTTTGAGAACAGTTAGTGAGTCGGAGGTTAAACATGAGGCGACGCAGAGGTACTATAAAAATAAGCAGTCAAAATAAAAGCAATTACGAGGCAGGGTGACCATTTTGGTCTGAATTTTAGCGACACAATTTGAGCTGAATGCCTCAAACGGCGTTCTTTAACCCAAACGCATATGCAAAACAAAATAAAGATTGTGGGATAGATTTTTTATGACCAAAGCTAGTCAATTCAGAACAACAGACAGGGAAAGCTTAAGTATAAGTAGAATATCAAGAGAACCATATTGAATGATAAGACTAATTAGTCCGTCAGAGGTTGAGCACAAGATAATGAGATGGCCTATCAAATGTAAGTCAGTTATGAAGCAGGAGCAAGGTTGTACGGAGAACTTTTCAGTCCAACAAGCACCGACACCGTTTGGGCAGAGATTCTCGAGACGAGAAAGGATAAAAGTAAAAATCTAGTCAAAAACAACAGTGTTGGCCAGATTAGAAAACGCTTTACAAAACCATTTTGGTCTACACAGTGGTAAAACCATTTGGGCTTAAATGGTTCAAAGGGGTTTCTAGGTAAAAACTGATATACAGATGAAAAAACAAATTTAAGACTTGCATTGTTACAAGAAAAAAGGAGTAATTGAGGAGAAGAAGCAGATGAAAGCAAAATAAAAGTAGAAAAGCAATGGAAAGCCTTATTGGAGTCTGAGAAATAGGTGCTGAAAATGAGCGGCATTAGGGAAAACGGACGTGGCCTTTACAACGACCTTTTGACTTAGACCGCAGCGACACAATTTAAGTTAAACTGCCCAAACTGGTTCTTTAAAGCAAAACTGACAAAAATGTGAAAACAGCTTTTGAGTTGCATTATTGAAGGTGGCTGAACCGGGAGAAATTCATCCAGCCATCATCAAGCCCATATCGGACATCCTCGCATGCCCGGTGTACAAGCTATTCAAAGCTTCACTAGACCAGGGCGTTCTGCCGAGGGACTGGAAGGTAGGAGCGGTGGTGGCCGCCCATAAGGAGGGAGTCCGAGCAGAGTCAGGTAACAATGGGTCAGTCAGTCTAACTAGTATTTTGTGTAAGGTGCTAGAAAAGATTATTTGCACCCATGTATGCCAGTACCTAACGCAGCATTCTGTACTGTGTCCAACGCCAACAGGAGTTTCTCGAAAGTACATCGCTTTTTACCTATCTACTGTACTTATTGGACGAAGTTACCAGAAGATTAAACGAGGGACACAGAGCAGACGTATGTTATCTCGACTGTAGAAAAGCGTTTGATTCGGTCAAACAACGTCCGCTATTGGTTAAAATAGAGGCGTTCGGTATATGGGAACAAATACACCAATGGCTGAGTGACTTTGTCTTTAACAAGATCTTTTACGGTGAAGTATATTTTACGAATGAATAAAAAATGTATATTTCAAAAAGCCCGTGAAGCATGCAAGAAGCATGATCATATGTGCAATATAATCATATGTACAACAACAGTGTGGGCATATGGAAGGTATAATTAGAAGAGATGCACAGTGGAGAAGGTAAGGGAATGGAATGAATACTGCAATGCAAACGAAAGACTAGGCGAACAAGGTTGCAAAGGTAAATTATGAGTATGGAGGGATGCACCACGTAAGCTTGTTAATGAAAATTGAAGAAAAAGCAAACTTTATATTGAGAGGACGATGAGGGTCCGACCTTCGGCATTCGTGGGAGGAAATACGGAGAGAAGGTCTGTGATTCGATGGACGGGAGAAGGTGGAGATAGACGTATAGAAATGAATAGGAATAAGCAGTACAGTGAGTACATACATTTGTCAAAATGCATGATTCTCTGTTTGCCGCAACACAGCTTGCTTCGGAAATGGCTTCTGGTCTTTGATCAGTCATGAAGCAATTAGGGTTATATAGGTGTTGATCGCATTTATGTGGGACTGACTACACGCTACACACCTAATCTTAAAATACCTTGCAGGTGAGGCAGGGGTTGTGATTATCAACCTGGTTTGGAATGCGGACGCAAATAGTCAAAACGGTTGATACTGCCGCGCCCAATAACGATTGTCGGAGCCAAATTGTCCATCAAGGGTGTAGACGTGAAGCCTTCGGCAGGCCCAAGCCAACAGAATCTGAAACAAAAAGGTAAAACTCCACAGTCTGGTTTAATATTCAGCTGAGAAGAGATGGGGAAAACAGCATGTTACGAAAGAATATGCAGATAGGGTAATGCACGATATTATACACATATATATTAAAGAAAAATGCGCAGAGAAAACGCAGCTCGAAAGGAAAAAGTGAAAATGCTAATACCCTTAAAGACCTGTAGGCTTGAAACGCCTCATCAGTAGAATGATAAACATTCGTGATTATGAACGTGTACACAGCAGTTTGGCTCGTACATGTCACGGCATATTGGGAGCGCAGATCGAAGTGTGAGGCTTGGGGTTGCCATTAAAAGAGAAGTGAGTGACTATACGTGAGAATGTATTCATCGATAAGCTTTATATTCCACTGATAGTGTTGAGGCTGCACCAATTTAATAAAATAGGATTGAGACGTAAATGTGAACAGCGCTACCTGGTTAGCCTGTGTCACGGATTGGTGGTAACAGATGGAACGTGGGCAGTAAGGATGTGAAAGAATGAGAGTTATTCGTGTCAATACTTATGGAGGTATTCACCATGAAGTATTTCGCCAATCAAGCTGTAAATTTCGATCTGTGTACTGATAATGAATGTGGACACAGTGTATTGATCAATCTGTGAAAATCCTTCCTGTAAAACCCAGCTAATTTACCTTTGTTCCACATTTCGTGAATTTCACGTTTCATTCACCGAACACCAGCCGCCTCATACATACATAGACATTTGACGTTCTACCTAGTTTGTTTATTTACACATCAATCCCACTGTTTGACTTCGTTTGTCTTTTTGCTTCATTCGTACTGTGTTTGTTTTAATCACGACCTGACCGCTCGCATTTGACTCGTGCAGCGTGACAATGAGCGTGCTATTCTTATCCAGACTCATCTTCTTCCGTTCAGGTTTATTAAAGTACGCCCAAGGTAACACTTGGCTCTTGTTTTCGAGTTGTTTTAAGATCACTTTGAGGTTTGAACAGATTTTATTTGCTTATTTGATAGTTTAATAATGTAGAAGCGTAGAAGCCTGCTGGATCGTTTATTTTATTGACGTTTTTCGGATCCGATTTTGGCTACGCGTTACTTTTATCTTTTCGGGAGGCACACAGCAGCTTGGCTAGCACGTGTCATACCATTTTGGAAGGAGAGATTAAGAGGTGTGAGGTTATCACAATGAGGGAACTGGGTGAATATACATGAGAATGTATTTACCAATAATCTTTCTGTTCCACTGATAGAGTTTTGAAGATGTAACAGTGTACTGAACTCAAAATAGGGTGAAAAGTAAACACTGCCGCCTGTCATCATGCGCCATAGGGATGAGGTGCATCAGAAGGATCGACCTGGCACGACGAAACTCAAATGTTAAGAATAGAAGGTGACAAATCTTGTGTAGGTTTTTACAAAAATGGTTTGTATTCCACTGGTCTAGGTGAGATGAGTTATTCTTTCTTTTCCTTTTTAGTCGGAGAACTGACGGATTACTCGATACTGTGGTAGGTGCCGAACCTATGCATACCACCGAAAGAACTCTGAACGCTCGATTGGCTGTGGCCATTTCCTGTCCTATGGAAAAAAAGACTCGCAATTTGTTCCCCGAATTCGAATTGCTTTGAATGCTACGCCTTTCTCCCTCGCCCAATTCGCTGGCCGTTAGATACAAGGACCAAGCTTTTTGCGAGAGACAAATTCTCCCCTCGCGGCCGTCAGAGATGCTTTTAAACAAGTTGGAAACCTCTTCCGACACAAAATTCGAGAGCATCAGAGGTACACCCAGAGAGTCATCCTTACCAATGCTCGAAACAGTAAGCCTCTCTTCTTTAAATACATCCGTAGCTTGCGTATTACCTCTCTCTGCCACATAGCTCTCACTAACCCAGACGAAACATTTGCCTCGTTCCCAACAGAGGTGGCGGATGTCTTCCGATCACACTTTCAGGAAACATTCAACTCCCCTCCGGTGCTCAATCACCCCCTTCTGCAGCCGCTAGATACAACTGCATCCCTAGGATCCATCCTTTTCACTTAAGATAAGGTTGAAAGGAGACTCCGGAGCATTAACTCGTTCTGCTCTATGGAACCTGATAAAATACACCCGAGGTTACTGGTGCAGTCAGCTGGTGTACTAGCTGCCTCGTGCACTCTTCTCCCCCAACGAAGAATAGACGAGGAAACCTTTCCCACAAGATAGAAAGAAGCCGTTATTTGCTCGTATCCACAAAAACGGCAGTAGACACTTTCCTGTTAGCTACCGTTCCATTTCCTTAACCAGCATCCCCAGCAAAATGTTTGAGAGTCGTATAAAAGATAAAATCCTGAAGCATCTTAGGGTCAATAACCTTCTTTCTCATTTCCAGCCCAAATTTCTACCTGACCAATATGCTGACTGTCATGGATACCTTGACCAAAGCCTACGAATCTGGTAATATCACTCATGCCGTTTTTCATTAACTTTGGTGAGGCATTTCACAAGGTCCCATACATTCCTCTTTTCTACAAACTTGCAGCACACGGGATTGCAGACCCTTTGTTAGCATTCATTCGCAGCTTTCTCTCTAATCGCTCATTTGCTGTGCGGGTTTGTAAATCTTCATCACAGCCCAGACCAATCACAACCAGTGTTCCCCAAGGATCCGTTCTAGGCCTCATTCTCTTCCTTATTTATATAACTGACAAGAATTGCGCTGTATGCCGATGATATCACCATCTGGGACACAAAGGCTTCTCTTTTACAGGCCTCAATTGATGCTACTAAAAGCTGGTCACTGGACTGGAATCTTCTAATTAACAATGACAAGTGCTTTTAGATATCATTCAATGGTCACCCAGCTCACTCTTTTACAATAGACGGTTCCCACACTCTACCCCAAGTGGACCAAAACGAAGTTCTTGGTTTCTTGCTAAACAACAATTTGTCTTTCTCTTATCATAACCATCTAGTCATTAAGGCGGCTTATTGTGTGCTGAACCTCATAAAAAGACGTTTCCTCCGTATTCCTCTCCTTTTATTTACGAAACGTACATCCATCCTCTCTTAGAGTACGGAAACCAAGTTGCACACTCCGGTCTCAACCGAGAACGTGACTGCCTTGAGCGCGTCCCAAAGGCCTCTACAAAATTCGTCCTTGGATTCAGGGACCTCCCTAACAAACGCGACTTCAACAACTTGGCCTCCATCCGTTAGAAATCAGAGGCATTCGAGGAGATCTATTCCTCTTCTACCGTCCCTCCGACACGGGCACTGTCGAAAGCTTCTTCATCATTGCTGACTCTAACCCTACCCGAGGTCATAGCAAAAGCATTTAAGACTCCATCCGAGAACCACTCTGCGTGCTTCATTTTTTTCCTTCAGGGTGATATCCTCATGGAATGCCTTTCCAGAAGAGATAGTCAGCACCCTCAGCAAGGGGTTTCAAACTTCCTCTTGACCGAGTAGGTCGGTAAGTGAAGATGAACAGATGATTGTTCAATCGTCTACACCACGTCCATGGTAGAACCTACGGACTCTGAACTTAGAAGGAGCAGGACAATGGCCGAAACAGACCCATCAAAAAACGAGGTCACAGCTCGGGCGCTGCGTCCGAGACAAAAGTAAGAGTAGGGGGCTCAAAGTACTCAATTCCGGAAAAGTTAGTTATGCTTTGCGCAAATGCGTGCAGCATCCGGAATAAGTGGGCAGAGCTGGGGGTAACATCTGAGGAACTCGAAGCTGCAGTGATTGCTGTCTCTGAAACATGGCTAAGTGGAAGCGACCATATACCACAGACCATCGCAAACAACTTTGAGATCCACAGACAGGATCGACAGGGGCAACTGCAAGGTGGAGAAGTAGCGCTTCTCATTCGCAAAGAAACTACCCACAGGAAATTGCACATAGAAGTCCGCACCCTCAATATACAGATGTGTGCAATCTCACTCCTCTCTAGGACAAACAGTGCCACCATAGACAGTGTGTACAGGAGTCCGGGAACCACCATAGACGAAGATGAGCAATTAATCAGGGCGCTGGATGCACTAGCACAGTCCCAACAGAAACTGGTGATTGCTGGGGACTTCAACCTTCCTGGCATCTAGTGGACCACAGAGACCTGCTCGGAGGGTACACCAGAGGAAAGGTTTATGGGATGGATACACTCCAGAGCCCCCTTGCAACACGTGAAGGAAAACACCAGATTCAGGACCGAGCAAAATCTATAGCTCCTGGATTTGGTGTTTACCAAATACAAAAGGGGCGTAGAAAATCTCTCGTTTCATCTACCTATGAGAAAGAGTGATCATTTAATGATAAAAATGACCCTCAATTTTAGGGAGACCAAAGCGCCCAGTCGGAAAGCTAGAAACTTCAGCAAAATGGACACGAGTAGCCTGCAGGCAAGAGCCTTAACCCTAGAATGGGAAACAGAAAATGAGCAGATCACAGTGGAGGCGCTTTGGCATAGAATCAAAAGTAACCTACAGGAACTCCAAGACGAGTTCGCACCCCTTTAATTTGGGAAAGGTTAAAATAAGCCTCCATGGTAGTCTCCGGCAATAAGGAGAGCACTAAGGAAAAGAAACAAACTGAAGACACTACAGAGAGATTAACACCCAGCTGGTATGGACAAATTGCACGGTCCAGAGGAACAGGACAGTCGGTCTTATAAGAGTAGAAAAGAGAAAATATGAACTAAAGTCAGCGGAAAAGGTCAAGCAGAAACCGAAAAGGCTTTTCAGGTACGTACAATTGAAACGCAACTTGAGGGACGCCATAGGTGCCTAGGTTCTGGAAAACAACACGGTGGCACCAGACGACCACAACAAGGCAGTAGCACTAGGAAACCATTTCACTGGTGTTCATAGGTTACACAACCAGGAATTAGAACCTAGGTTCAAGACTACTCATCCACCGAGCATAGGAGAGATGCAGATATCTACAATGGAGGTACAAAAGGTTTTAGGGGGTTGGACATCAATAAGGCCCCGGGTCCCGATGGTCTATATCTTACCATTGTGAAACCTTTTAGAAAAATCTTAGCAGACCCCTTCAGGGTGCTGTTTCAAAAGTCTCTGGAGGAGGGCATGCTTCCGGATGACTGGAAAACTGCCGTTGGGTTGGCGTTACACAAAGGTGGTAGTAGATCTAACCCACAGTACTACAAACCGGTTAGCTTAACTAGTATTCTATGCGGGTACATGGAAAAGCTAATCAGGACGCATGTCTGTGCCAACATTTTAGAGTATGCATTACTTAGCATGGCCCAGCATGGCTTTATGAAAAACAGGTCGTGTCTGACGAACCTCTAATGCTACCTAGACGAAGTTACTTAGAGGGTAGACGAAGGCAGAGCAGTAGAGGTATGTTACCTAGATTTCATTAAGGCGTTCGATTCCGTAAGTCATAGACTGCTTCTACATAAGCTAAGTTTTTTCGGAATCACAGGAACAATATTTAAATGGATGAAAGCATTCCTGACGAATAAGACATTTTGGTTTAGGGTAAGAGAACAAACATCCCAAGTCCTTTATGTCACTAATGGCGTGCCACATGAGGTGGTGTTAGGCCCACTTCTATTTCTGTTGTTCATGAATGATCTAGCCGAAATTACCAGCTCACCTTGCTCGATCTTCGCTGATGATGTAAAGGTGGTTAGATCCAGTGGAAGAGCCGATTTAGAAGATGATATTGCAAAGGTGGTCAAGTGGTCCCACACATGGGATCTGCCCTTAAATTCAGTAAAGATTTAGTTACTCTCTAGAACTAGGGAACCATTGAAGGCTCTCGGGGACTGAGGGCAATTTGAAGTAAGCACTGTAACCAGTGCCAGGGATCTAGGAGTCATTGTAACTGCAGATTACAGTTGGAGTACCCAGTGTGAAGCTGCAGCACACATCGCTAGACGACAGCTGTTTTGAGTAAGATCAGCAGTTTCGTTTAGGAAAGCAGGCGTATTTATACCTATGTAAAAATCCATCGTAGGGCCTCACCTAGAATATTGTGTTCAGGCTTGGTCGCCCTTCTACAAAAAGGACGCAGCCTGTCTGGAGAAGGTTCAGCGACTAGCAACACGGATGGTTAAGGGTATGCGGGGAAAAACATATGAAGGGAAGTTGTACGCGCTCGGTCTTATTTCACTAGAAAAGAGGAGATTGCGCGGAGACCTCATTGAAGTATTTAGGAATAAGAAACATTTGCTGGGTTTAGATCCGAGGTCCCTCTTCACTGAGGCTCTCCATCAAGGAACACGTGGTCATGAGCTCAAACTTATGAAACAGCGTTCTAGGTTGAACCTACCAGCACATTTCTTTAGTAATAGGGTAGTGTATAAATGGAAAAAACTAATGTCTGAACTGATCAAGCAGCCAATCATCCAAGCCTTTAAAACAGCACAGGACGCCAGATGGTTGGAAATTTTCCCTGACATAGGATGTTAGGTGCATACATTGTTTTTGGGTAATATGGAAAGTATTCACATTAACACTCCCTCGCCGACACGGCGAGAAGTGAAG
>UZAN01049503.1:8358-20257 GCA_900618425.1 Echinostoma caproni
ATTGATCAACCCGCCCCCCCTCCTCCTTTGGGAAATCAGTATATCATCAATGTGTGATATCCGGGTGTGTGTGTGCACAGGTTCTACAATTAATTTTCTGATTATACGGGTCTCAGCACTTCTCGCTCGCCCCTCCCCGCCGCCCTCGCCGAAAAAAAAATTAACAACAACCCTGATTATTGAATACTTTTTCAATCCTTTTAGTCCCTATCAGTCACCGATTTGCTAGTTGTTTGCACCCGAGTGGTACGAATGTGTGACATGTACAATCCTAGAACATCAGTTCGAGTAAAAACAAACTTTGTCTTATGATTTTGTTCGGTTGCTTTTAGGTGCGGTTCTGCCGAGGAACTCTGAATGGTTACCGAAACAATATCGTCCTCCTGTGAAGCATGAAAACTGGTTTTGACAGTAACGTCAATAGTATATGTATGTCTCCAGTTCACGGCATAATATCCTTGTTCCATTAATCAGAAAATAATTGAACCTCAAGGCCTATTCAATAATTCTGTTGGCGTTTTGTATTTTGCAACGTTGGCCCAAACACACATTGATCTGAATGGCCAATGATGTTTTCATTTGAAAATTACTTAGTCACAATTTATCAAATACATAGTGAGGACACAGTAGAAGAAGAGCTCGGGTTCTTACGCAATATTTTCACATAAAATGGCCATCCGGAACGACTCGTTAGCTAGGCACTTCAGTACGATGGTGATATTGTAAAGAAGACTGAGGTCCGAAAGAAGTCGTTATACATCGCCTTGCCACGTCGGGGATGTGTGGGGGGGGGGCGGATGTACATTAACAGAGGTAATAGAGATGAGACTACTATCCGATGCTGTTAGTAAGACCTTGTGTGCAGTAAAGCTCAATGTTTTGTTCACGTCCGAGCCTGTTGTGTGTTTGTGACTGAAGGACAAAGGGCGGAATTCTGCCACCTAACTTTATGTGTACTCATTTACATGTTCCTGTGAAACAATGTAGATAGGCTGCACCGTAAGGCGTTTTTCCGAACGAACCCTTGATCCATTAGGTCACTCACTATATCTTTCCGACTTCAGGTAAATCCGTTGTAACTTCTAGTGAATCCAACCAATCGCATTCCACAGGGAACCCCACAAGATTATTGGTGTTTCTGTTGTCAAACTTCACCAATTGAACTGGGTCTGTCTAAACTCCGTCCAGTCCGAATGAACTAACTTCTCCGTAAACGAACAAAAGTTTCGGGAGGTGAGGTGGGCCGTTCTCATCTGACACACGCACCCATTCCACCCGGGGACATTATGTTCGTGATCAGTGATCGAATGTGCATCATAGATACGAATGAATTAACCCGGAGTTAATTGATCTCTGTCAGTCGGGTGAGGAAGCGAATCACGTCAAGATGGATCGATAAATCGGTCACCATGCCCAGACGTAAATGTGAGCATCATTCATTGCATGAGTGTAGTCAGTCTTAGTCTTCAATTACCCAATGAGTAAATTCCGTTGAGGCATAGTTTCAATCGGATAAAACCGATTCCTTTCAATCAAATGCGATTGCTTACGTATATCTAGCATTGAAATGCACACTTGACGAGATATTTAGCATGCATAAGCTCATAGGTGTAACTACTGCAATTAATGTCTCCCCTCGAATCACGAACCACTCGGATCAAAGATGACTCTTCCTCTATCCGAAATGAAAGTAAATTCAGCTGTTGGTGATCACTGCATTATAGGGGCTGATGAAACCAACCTAAATCAACATTGTTCAAGGAATCTTGGGTACTCACCAAGAAGTCAACGGTGTCGAATACCGGTTCAAAAGAAAGAAATCTATACATCATAGGTGCTATGAATGCTGATGGGTTGTTGAACTATACCATGAAAAGACGATCCCATAACTCCGAATTCTGTCTACAATGGTTGCGAACTCTCGTTGATCAGCGTTGAATTCCATTGAAATGACTCGGAGAATTACGAAAAGTTACGTCAAAACGCAGCTCCGAAATTAATATGCTAAAAATGATGCCAAGTGAGAATGGCTTGTTCGGAGAACATTGCTAGTGATGCCAAGTCTCAAATGACGAAAGATCATTGTCAGCATGCATCTAATCATGTTCATGTATACTATCCGACACCTATGAGAAATTCACAGGTGGTTTCGTCTTGTTTAAAGTAAATGAGGTGTGAACTTAAAAGGTAAGAAACACTGCTCGATGGATTCACACTGCACTGATGAGACCCAACTAAGTCGAAAAACAGTTGTCCAGTGCTTCCTAGCTTATACCCGGTTACGCTTCATTTGCCATATCAAATCCTCCATCACTCTTAAGAAATTATGTGATTATTGAGAATCTCATATTCGGTCCTAAGAGGAAATCAGTCCCAAATACCCTATGATGTTAATTTTTCATTTCCCAAAAAACTGTTTGACTTCTCAAAGAGATCAGTCAATCGAAAATATTATGCCCACATCGCATGCTGACTGTTCAAAATGTCCTTACTCGTTCCTACTTCCGACTATTGATTGCTCTCCAAATCAAGCGTTCTCTTTGTCCGTGTCTAGTGTATGTTCCTGTCAGCATCTGCTGCAGAACTTCACCTTTCTATTCAATGTGGACACTAAAATCACGTTTTCTATCCAAAATAATCAGTCTAAAAATTGGAATAAAATTCGTTAAAAAGAAAAAATCAAAGCAGACAGGGTTAGTTAAAAAAATGTAAATGTAGATTTCAAACCGTTTTATTCCCGACATGAAAACCTAGCAGTACTACATATTAGGTATGATTGATTACAAGTTAAGAAACACAGAGAAACAAAACCTCGGATGCGATGACTCTGTGTGTGAACTTGTCAAAATCTTGTGAAATGTCACCTCTGTGTGCTACAGTCCACCCGGCAATGCAAACTTCAACAGGCACATAGTGGCTTTGGCCGGTACCGTCTAACTCAACTGGAATTCGGGTGAATTCCACAGTCATACAATCGGGAAAAAACTGATGGCGTTTTTTTTTCTAGGTTAGTTCGTATTTCACCCCCACCCTCTCCCGTTCCGCCCCATTTCACACTGAGAGATAAGAAATTCCAGCCAATCACAATCCCACAATTGTTTTACCGAATGCAAACCAAAAAATTCAAGTTTTATTACTTGAATACAATGTTACAGCAATATTATCATTGGATGTGTTTGTCAACCGGGTCTTAGAACGGTAGTGATCTGCCGATCGCACAGAGTGAACGCAGGTTCCCAGTCATGATTACAAATCGGCACAATGGTGCTCTAATAGAATAATAGAAATTCTAAATGTCAAAAGTTCAGTGCTATCGATAAGACCTCGTAGCTCGACGTCCACTGTACAAACGCGTGAGTTCGAATCCCATCGAGGTTACTGAGCTTAAAAAGAGCGTATTCAAGAGGACATTGTCCGTCGCAAGTTGAACAAAACCCGATTACACCAATCTGAGATAGCTGATACTAAATCCAATGGGATGAAGCTCGTGTCAGGGAAGTGACGCAATAAGCGCAGTCAATTAAAGCTGATAAGTCAGAGTGAATTTAATCACAGTGATAACGAGTTATAATCACGGTTTGAAACAAACCGGTAACCAACCAAACAAAGAGACCAATCTTTAAATCAATCACTCTAACAGTCTGTCTGTCTGTCTGTCTATCTATCCCTCTGTCTGTCTATCTGTCTGTCTGTATCACCGTTCCTGTTTGATTCTACTTCATTCTCAAACCCATTGGATGAATAAGGTGCGATTAATTTTAAATTTACGGGAGGAGTATTAATAAGACCAGATTGCCGTCACAAGTAACTTGATGCTATCGGTATATGACATAATAATATATAATATATATAAAGGAACAAAAACAGGTGTCTCTTTTTACTCAGGCGATAGGAAAGAAAAAATGCCGTTAATTATTTGGTATTTATTGTCATGGGCTCATCAATATCTTCCTTTGATGCGCATGTAATTCTCAGTATCTTGAGGTTTTAAAATAATCATTCAAAATTATTGATTTATCTACTTCTCTGAAGTTGCACTGATGATATTACCTAGCGTGACTCGCGAAATGTCTGCGAACTAAAACACTTCTAGCTCGGAAAACACATTACCAAACCACCATCCGCATCTCGAGCTACAATCAATCCACTGCATGGTATCTGTTCGGCAAAATTGTCTCGTTCTACTCATCTTACACGGAATAAAATGGATCTTTCTTTTTGGAGTATTGTACATTTTCAAATATTCTGTTTCTCTGTTCGTTTTCCATAGAACAATTCGTTTCCGACACTTGTGTGGTGGCCTCTCGGATGAACTAAATCTCAATTCAGCATATAATGCTCTAAGTGAAGAAATAATCTGCTCGAGAAAAGTTGTTGTTGGTGGTGGTGATAATGGTCTGTCAGTATGTGAAAGCCGTGTTTATTTTTCTCTTATTATTTGATTGAGTTATCCCTTGAAAAATAGAAGAAAATCTAATAAAAATGTTTACGGAAAGATCAGTGAGAGAAGAGTCATATTTTACAGTTCAACGAGCAGAATGACTGCTATTGGACAGTCTAATCACTAGAATTTATTTGTTTTTGTATCAGTGAATTGCATTCATTACACTGTACAACGTCTCGCTACTCCCTCACACATTCACCTGCACTAGGGAACGCATAAAACAGATCTATTTCAAAATGAACATCAACGAGTGCGTTTTGTGGGACTGGATGCAGCGATGATTCAAACTCGTCGCGGATCACCAACAACAACAACAACAACACCACATCTTCTCGACGATGATCCGTTTTATGCATCTAACTGTCATCCATTCAGCTACCTATTTCGTTGTATTTTATGACAGTTTTCGGATTAAAAATCGATTTTAAAACCGTTCTATCCATACACAAAAGTAAAAAAAATAGTAAAGCTTTGGAATAGGATCAATGTGTCCGATTTCTAAGCTTTATAGCGCCGCTTAAGATAAGAAATGGTGATCAAAAAATACTGCAAAATCAAATATCCTAGCTCGAGTAAACTGAATTGCATGTCCCCGTGTTCACCGACCACTTAGCAATTTGTTTGCAAACTTTTCAACATCACCAGATGAGGTTGTAGTAAACATCATTTCAAGATGTCCACGAAAACCTTTAAATGAACTACCACCATGGTATTCCGATCGTGAAACGGAATCGAGAAATGGGACAATGGCAATACGATTGTTCGAAGCCAGTTTGCATTTATCACTTGTGAATGTCATACACTAACCTTAATTCACCCGTTTCACTTTGTGTGGTGGAACTGTTTGAGTTCGACTATATGATTTCAACGATAATTATTATCAAATTCAATACTCACACTCAGAAAAGTGCACTTTTGAGAACATCCCGATTTTCGAGCTTGTACTTCCTTAAATAATTCCGTAGCTGTTGTAAAATGTATGGGGTATTTTGACAGCCTTCGTTACGTTCTTTCTATTGCAGTCGATTTGACAGAGATATCTCATTCCGTTTCGAAAATATGGCCAAAACGGTAATTTTGATTGTTCAGTACTTGAAGGTGCTTGTTCTGTGGTGGTGGTGGTGGTGGTGGTGTCACAGAGATGGAATATCACCTGAAAGTGTTCAATAAACTGGATGTGAATCTGGTCAACACTGATGCGTATATATCGATTGAGCATGATAGATTGGTGTCCCGGGTGTAAGCGCCGGAGGTGTAATGTATGAATTCTATTGCAGCATCATGCGATGGAGGTGAGCAATGGTTCAAGCGTTGATCGTGCATGATTCACTGGTATCAACGGAGGGAGACAAAAACACAGACGCGTACGCGTATTCGCCAGATAAACAACCAATATGTATGTCATGGGAGTTGAGACGTGTGTGACCGAGGCACGTCTCACAATCGTCTCCCGGCGCTTCAACGGGAGGTAGAGAAATCTGCGCTGGATGGTGGTTATCCAGACATCGCTGGGAGGCTTGTCAGCACCGATGCAGTCAACGAGACAGCTTGAAATGATCGCAACCGAAGGTTTGCAAGTTGGAACCTATACATCCGGCCTACAAAGTCGATTTTATGAGAGGATGGCTTAATCCGTTTGGAATGTTATTTGGTTTTGTACCGTTTTAAGACAGATTTGAGAAATTATAATTTTCATTTACGAAACCGTTATTCGGAATTGAGAAACCATCACTGAGAGTTGAGAAAGAAACGCTGTTTTTGAATCCGCCACCGTTCAGCGCACTTTAGAAGTGCCATCTCGGGTGTGACTGATTGCCTTCATTCCTCGAAGGTTTGCTGACTGCTTGCTAGTTAAATTATTGTAACAGAAAAATGTCTGCCACAACTGGATAACTGTTCTGTGCTTAATAGAATTTGGTAGAAGTGAAACCAAGTCAAGTCAAATCAAAAAATCATTTTATTACACCATCTGACGCAAATTCATTCAGCTGCCAAATAACCCGCAAAAAAATATAAATAGGTATAAATACACGTGGTTTACAGAATTAACTCAAATATATGGACAAAGTCTGCAAAATGTGGTCTGGGTGGCACTCAAATCGAGCATGATGAGAAACAGTGGAAGAGTGATACGCTTTTTTTGTGTATGTCTGTGTTTGAATATATTTATACAGGGAGCGAGTAGAAGCGATTGAAAAACATTCAGATAATCCTGAATTAAGTAGACCACAACTGGAGTCAGACAGTATTTTGCGAGCTTTGGTATTTTGGGAGACAACGGGATGGATCAAAATGAGTTTTTGGTAAACCACAACATAAATGGATAAATGTCTGAGTGACCTAGACATCTCACATATAGATCTGTGTGTAGGAAACCGGAACGAAATCACAGGGGAATCAGTGAGGTAAACGCAGGCACGAACAACCTTTTTTATCAGATGAGCGACAAAATGAATAATTGCTTTAGGTGTAAAGCACAAAATAAAGCCTACTTAATTTTGTAATTATATTTTTGATGTACTCAGACCAAGAAAGTCATTGATTAAGAATAACACCCAAGTAATTTACTGATGTTCCCGGACTGAGGGGTGTATCGGTAATGAATAGCGACGGATGGCACATCTCAACATTCTTCAAAATACAGTTTACCCCAACCGAGAGAAAATAAAACATTAACATATTTCGATTGGTTCATAGAAAGGTAATGTACAAATACCACTCTTCAATTTGTAAGATATCAAGTTAGACAGTGGGGATAGGATAAGCCATAAATAACCTGATCAGCGAAGTAGTCTTTGCAAACCTACTCCGTGCACGGGATCAGTGGACAAAATCCGTCGATGCAGGCCAGCCATAAAATATAGTTTTTTTGGACTTCTCCATGGCATTCGATCGAGTAAACCACCAAATTCTACTGTGAAAACTTGACAACTACGGAGTAAAAGGTTTGGTTCTGGACTGGATTGTGTTGGTGATTCATTATCAAAGCCTATTACCGCTTCCCGAGGGATTCCTCAGGGATCCGTACTGGGGTCTCGTCTCTTTCTTGCATTTATAAACGACCTGCCACATGTCCTTGGGCCTAATACACTGCTATTTGCGGACGACACTAAGATCTGGAGAACTGTAACACATCATGAAGATCATATAGCACTCCAACAAATGATCGACGCAGCCCGTCGATGGTCAATCGCCAACGACATCGAGTTCAACGTTTCCAAATGCATGGTTATTTCCATGCGGCATAAGACTCGTTTCTCCTATGTTCTGGGGAACCAAATACTACCGGATACCACTGATGAAAAGGCTTTGGGAGTTATGGTACAGGATGACGTAGGATGTTCCACACACTGTGCCAGAGCATCATCTATGGCTCTAAAGCAAGTTGGAAAACTCAGACGTGTTATCGGGCAGTTCAAAGGAGCACTGTTTCCACGCTTGTTATCGGTGTTCGGAGTACGCCGTTCAAGTATGGAATCCATGGTTGAATCGCGACAGGAAGGCTCTAGAACGTCCGCAAAGGCTGGCAACAAAATTGGTAAAAGGTCTATGTAATAAGACACTCCGAGAGACTGCAAATATTGGGTCTCTACTCATCCCAATACCACCGACTTCGAGGGGACCTAATATTGGTATACAACATATTGCATCAACCCAATCACCCTTGTCGTTCTCTGCTGACTTTATTTCATAATGATCACCTCAAGGGACATCCACTAAAGGTGAAGACCCAGAACAGCCACCTTGATTGCCAGCATCGCTAGTTTGCAGTCAGAGTGTGTGGTGCATGGGTAAATTCGAATGTGAAAAGATCAGTGCTATTGGTGTGGCCTCGTAGCTATTCAGCTGGTAGAGCATGCGCGTACAAAACGTAGGCGGCGTCCATGCCTGGTGGGCTCGAATCCCACCGAAGCTACCACCAAACTTTTCACAATCGACATACGAACTTCAAATCTGCCAAACAACAAGCTGAACTTTCAGATGTGTCATTAAAAAACAACTACACCTTCTTACAGCATTGTATTTATTATCGAACGAAAACAGGATCAAATACCCTAAGGAAGTCAGAGCGTCAAAGGGGTAGAACGTTTACGATGATAAGCAAAAATTGATTAGCACCAACTATGTTCAATTGTGGAAGCATTGTTTTTTCAAATACCTTCAGGGTGGTTTAAATTACAAGCTATGTGATGAGGTTTAGTTAAACCTTTCTTGGTAATTGATGTTCTCCGGAAATCTGGTATTGAATATTGGAGAATACAACGGTTGAAGTGGTTGAATAATCTACTTGTTTAGTTATCCCATCGGTACTCAAACAGCTGACCTTTGTGTTGGAAGTACAAACTAGTGGATAGTTTTTACAAACTTCTTGCAAGTGTAATCAGCCACACCAAAGACAATCAACAATACCTGGGGTCAGTAAAATATCGACTGGGTTAGGAAAAACACTATTTTGATTGATATTTTATTCCAAATTTTCTGTTAGTATTTTCTTCAATCTGTACCGCGAATTTCACCCGGCAAAAATGTCGATGGTATTTCTAATACGAGTTTCCCTTCGATCAGTTCAACAAAGGCTTCCAGCGCAGCTGTTGGTGATCCGTGTCGGATTGCACGCATCATGGGCTTGATATGCGGGAACACAATCAGTCTTGAAGGAGCGTCATCACGAAAGACAGCTCGCTAACGATCAACACTCTGCTGCTGCTGCTTTAAACCACATTTGCAGTCGTAGAAGGTCATCGCCCTCCAATCACATCGACTGAATTCCAACCCTTATAGTGACTCTCGTATGACTTGAGCTGTGCTATGCTTTCGGATGTGTTGTGATATTTGGTCCTCTGTGTGTGAGTTGCAATCACTGAAAAATAAACACCATAGATTCCCGTTCACGTTTTCTTTGCTGGGTCATCTACACCTCGTGCTCATCGGGTACTGCGTAAGCCGGAAACAGGTTTTGCTCATCCCTCGTATAACCTTCAATCTGGACAACTGCCGATAATTAACCCGTATATAGTAGACTTTTAAAAGCAGCAGAGGAGGTTCTAACGAAGTATTGTTTAGATCTAATTTTCGTGCATTATTATCAGCATAATCAGCTACTGACTTGCTAGCTCACTGATTCATTCGGTCACTCATTTACCCATTTACTTAGTCCGAAGCAAGAAGCTCAAGTTTTCTTATTTTCCAACCAAACCAATAGTCTATGTCAACCGGAAAGGGACCGGGCTTGAAAAACCCAAAACCATCAGGTAGATGCAAGCTCCCGAAATGAGTTACCAATGTGGTAATCTTTTCATTTCCAGAGTGACTGGCTCGATCAAGTTTGTAGCTTTTTGTTCGATTTTCATTTGACCACCACCATGATCTGTGTGCCTGTACGGATATTTTGTTCTTCCTCAGCATGTCATGAATACGCATCAACTAGGAAAACTGCGTGAAATATGCGCTTCTGATGAGATTGAACAAGAGTGAAATTCAAGTCCGATGGATTTCTGTTGTATGATCGAATGAATGAGCTGAGCATTACAGGTCAAGTCAAGTCAAGTGAAGTTAAGTCAAGAAACGCTTTATGCACCCCAAGGGTGAATTTTCACCAATTTACGATGCTTACCATGGATTGATAAAACCAATTTCAAACAACAAAGACAATATTTAGAAATTCTGTACTTTATTAAATGAGAGAGAAAAAAAATAGTGCAAGCGTTATCCCTTCAGGTGGGTAAGAATAGCCTGGCGATTAACCAACAACCGAGCAAGGTAAGAAATTACTCTTTTTCTGTATGCGGAAGTACATACGTGCAGGAAGCGAGTTCAGGGATTCGACAAGATTATCCTGGTGCAGACAGTACCATTGATCACGTATTATCCTGTCAATGAAGGTATCACAAGCATCAAGATGCTTGGAAATAAAGAAATAAACTAAAACAACTCTATCAACTCCACTGTAGCGGAACAAAAGTATAAGGGATCTCAAAAATAAAGTGAAGTCTTTCTCTTTCAGTTCAGGGATAAAATCAGGGAGCAGTATAGCCAGTGCGGAAAAAAGCAAACAATCACAAATTTACCAATAGGATTATGTGATACAACTAGTTTCTGAACTTTTGTGAAAACACTCATAATATGAGTGGACCAGGACAGGTGATGGGTAAGGATGACACCAAGGTATTTAACAATCTCAACGTACATTCCGTTTCAGGTGTCTTACTTCGGCTCTAATCAGCACAGAAAGCTCGTTGACAATGTTACGCCTGCCGGATATATAAGACATCTCTCTAGCACCGCGGAGTAGATTAAGGAGGGGTGAGGAAAATTTATCAGTTTGAATATAAATAAATTACGAGTGAAGGTGGAGTCTGCGGACTCTTAGGTCCAAATCAATAGAGCTAACCTCCCCCCTCTCACTACTCTAACCACAAGTAATTTTGATGGGAAAAGTGAAAAATTATTTTTCTAAGCAAATTTCGACAACCTAAGAAACTGCGAAGGGATAGTTTAGCTAACAGAGAGCCACGACTACACCTATCTGGTCTCAAAGTCTCGATATCAAGAGAAAAATAATTAGATCTGGTTCATGGGGTGGATGATCGAAATTCGACCACGTGACACCTTCCATTTTATCAATAGCAAAAAAATTTGACCTGGTCCATTAATTTTCTTCGGTTGGTTTTAAAAACAAAACGCGGAGACTGATTTCACAGAAAAAACCGTGGAACGTCTGTAATGGTGAATTTGTTCAGGCTGTGAACTTAAGTTCCCGCGGGACTAGACAATATTATCTCCATCCAGCAGTACACATGTGGACCTGCTTTAACACGTCGATCCAACTAGATGAGTTTACCCCTCTCTGAGAACGTTCATTCTCAAGTACAACCTACTCAAAGCCATTGATTGCCCTTTGAAGTTTATCCGCAGTCGTAGCACACTGGTGAAGATAAAAAAATCCGGTTGCGTCAATAGAAAAACTCAAGATCAAACTTGAATTACTACTATAAAAGGCGGGTGATGTAAGTTGACTGTTGTGTATTCCACTTACTTCGATCGTTTGAGCACACATTCTTTGCTGTTACCTCTTTCAAGCTTACATTGCGCCTCAGACCGGATACCAACGGAACAAGTGAAAACTTGTCTCCCTGCCCTCACTATATGTAAGCTACGCTTTATTGAGCAATTTGAATGTGGATGCGGAGTCACCTACATTGGAAGGACACACATTTAATCCCCAACCGATATCCAGCCAAGTCATAACCCCAGGTAGGCTATTGCTGAGATGAGTGAGGACCGATACTCGCAACTAGCTCGCACAGACCAGCTGTGCTATATTGTGTCAATTCAGAATGAGAAACGGCCTGATCAGCCTCCCGCTGGTCGAGTAGGTAGTATGCTTGCGTTCTACCTGTGTGGTCCCAGGTTCAGTCACCAGTTGGGTCGATAGATTCGCACCACATTGCACGG